>CAJHQQ010003081.1:0-51426 GCA_905132885.1 Moricandia moricandioides | reverse complement strand
AAGTATAACTTTAGATATAACCATCATTTGATTAATTATCATGTTGGCACCAACAATCCAGATGACACTGCTTTGGGTCCCTCCGGGTAAATAAAAAAAGATTCTTCCCTGAATCTAAATCATCATCTTTGATAGAGAACTTTAAAATAAATGACGTAATGAGATTGAGTACCTTCCTTAAAAGCGTTGAGAAGATAGTACTAGGAGCTGTAGGGGGAATGTATGTGAAGAACTATCAATCTTCTTATTTGTAATCCCTTATATGTGACCCATTCATTTGTATTTTTTCACTTTTTTCTTATCATTCACAAACTCATGATTTTGGAAAACATATTCAGTATGCTTAAATGGTGCTTTGGTAATAATACTATGCTCCTTGAACTCCGCCTTGAGAGATGCGACGACCATACCACTATGTGACTCAATCGGGGACGAGATGGTTGATTATAACAACACAAATACATGCATGGTCGTGCCATGAGTCATGAAAGTCTTGTAAGACCACACATGCGACATAAACTGAAACTTTACCTTGTCACAGAGGTTAAAGACCATGAAACATCTAAGTTCTGACACGCAATATTGAGGGCAAGAAAACGTGGTGCCACGAATGAAACTCCAGCATGGAATTTACAAACACTTCGTGTACACGTTAAAGAAGGTAGGAGTGCATATCCCCCTTCAAACGAAGCTGAGAACCAATAATATCCCCCTTTGCCAACATCTCGTCGACACGTGCAAGAATGTAGGAATGCATGTCCCCCTTCAAACGAAGCTGAGAACCAATAATATCCACCCTTTTCCAACTTCTTAAGCTTTGCATACCATATGTCTTGCGAATTAGTAGCTTGTATTTTAAGTTCTTAAGTGATAAAAACTAATCGACTAGATGACTGAATCGTTGAAGCATAGACGTTACAATCTACACTAAAAGCAAAGCCATAGTAAAACAACAACTTTCATGATGAACAAACAATCTCGAAACCGACAAACATATACATCTGACATATCTTGGAAATCTATTTTGTGATATACACAAGTCCTTTTCTTCCCGTATAAATTATCACAGCTAACCAGTCTGCTAACAGAACATACATATAGACCAACTTCTCAAAATATAGCTTGATGTCTAAGAATTCTCATCCCAACAAGCAAGATCAAATGATCAAATTAACCTCAAGCAACTCTTTCAAATAAGATTGTCATTGTATTACTTAAGGATCAAATCCAGAGGTACTGAACATCACACAATAGACTCATGGTTTCAAGTTAAGGTAAGCCAGAAACATGAAACCAATAAACATACATAAACTAAATAGATAGTTACATAGATAAAGCGTTAGATTCAAAGATATATCAAATAGGTAATGAGAAATCATATAAATAGTTGCTAGGGTTTTATTAGGATCAGTCCTAAAACTCAAATTCACAAGTTATTCAGCCAGCTCTCGATGCGATTAATATTAGATGCCTAAACTATCAGACTCCAACACTCATTGTTTATCTAGTAATTCTAGACAACCATTTATGTTCCAATTTAATATGTTCCCAAGCAGTAAGAAAAATCTTGTGAGGATGCAGTATGATTACCCTAATAGTTTTATATTTCAAAAGTTCATCATAATTCTTTAAAAATCTTAAACCTAACAAGATGATTATTCAAACATGATAGAAATAGACAAAACAAATACTGAGAAGATAAAACCACAGTAGTTGCAAGAAGATTGTTGAAGGAGTTCTTCCCTTCTCTCCAAACTCAGAACAAAACTTTACAGAAATTGTAGCCTTAGTTTGTGGTTGGAAAATAGACTAAATAGGTTAAAACACGTTCATTGGTCTTTTTGCATATATAGAAACTTTTGGGACAAAGTTCAATTATCAAGTTTGATTAAAAAATGTCGGGCATTGATCAGAAGGAGAGTCGTTCGACATCCACATTGGTGTTTTCTGAGACTAGCACACAATCTCGACAACTTCCTCTTGTATGTCAGACGAACCACTCTTCTGTAAAACAAGCATACATATTGATCCAGCCGTTAGATCAACCTTAAACTGGTGGCACTGGAAAACTAACTCAATTTTTTTATCTTCTATCTAAATTTGAGGCCAATCGCACGGTAGAAATTTCTGCAACCGTCGCTAAACAACTAATGCATTTGCTTAGTTCTGCATCTCAAATAGCTCAAAATCTCCAAAGTTGTCCAAAACATACATGAACCTAAAAAAGATCTGAAACTACTCTAGATATAATATGAAGACTCTATTACAGTGGAAAGTGGCAAGTAAACGAGTCCTTCGGCATGACTCCAAAAAAAATAAGCCGTCAACGAAGTATATTACAGCCTCCAGAGTCAACCAAAGAAGAAGAGCATTATCCTTGTTGAAGAAGATGGAGACAATGTTGTCTTGTTGCAGACAAATCTGTATATTTTTCCATGATTTAAAAACGCCACAGTAGCAATATGGGAAGAAAATTAGGCGTGAAAGGACACCAATGTGACACTCGTACAGTGAAAATCATGTCCGAAAAGATGCAGTAAAAACAGGGAAATGCATCCACGGAGCATCCCATAGGAGAGCAAAATGTAATCACACCAATACCACATATTGAGACACTTCATGACCTAAAGTAGATTAGGTGCACCATCAGACATGCTTTGCAGTCCTTGTATTGCAGCCATATGCATGGTAAATCACCACAAACTGTTGCATTTGACATGCAAGCATATGCTTCAACCCTAAACAGAATGGCCTCATTCCCTTTTGACAAGAAAAAAGAAGAAGACATTTTCTGCATCCTCATAGAAAAACAAATGGTAGAATGTAAACCAAGTTGCGTCACTAACCAAGCTACCGACAATTCATGAGTCATACATGATGTAATCCGTTCATCAAAGGAGAAAAGTTTATGGAGAGAACCACATATCAGAATAATCATAGAATTCCGAAAAAGAAATAAAACATGCATCCCAAAGTGCACACAACTCTATCTTTTAGTGACCTATCTCGTACATTGCATCCACCAAGACAGATATTTATATTGCTGCTCACAAAATTGAGAATAGTTTGATAAGATAAATGTTTTCCAGTAAAAACGATGACATCTTGATTCCCATGGAGATAAAACTTCGATCAAATATGTCTTGAAGAAGTTACCACTGATAGTCTTTATGAGAGTCCCGATATGAAAGAGTAGATTCGATGAGGGAAAACTTTTTGAACCGAGTTAAGGGAGACGAAAATCGTCGGTGGATTATTCCGAAGGTGTTTTATTATATCTTAAGAAGTTTGTCGCCAAACAAGATAGGATAATCAACGATAAAGAAAGTGGTCAGTGCTGAGAGCTTGCCATGAAGTACAAGTCGGCAAAATACAAAGCAAAATCAAACCCTAATTCTAGCCGACGAGTGTGAGTGTGTAGATTCAAGACCCCCCCCCCCCCCTCTTTCTTGATCCTCCTCTCCTTTATGTAGTCACTCAATGGCACTGGATTCCCTAAGTCATTTTTTTTTATTAATGGGCCTCATTTGTCAGGCCAAGCGTGTAGGCCGACGAATCATGTTATCAGGCCAAAGACTTTTAGTCGTCTCGACTACTCAATTGCGCAGAAACTTTTTCCGGCTAAAGGTAGTCCGGAGCCCAGAAAAGCCTCATACTAATGGCCAAAAACCGGGCCGAGATTCCTAAGATTTAATGGGCCAGGCCGGCTATTTCATGGGCCTTGTAGAGGATGTAATTCACCTCCTACCATAAGTCCTCCTAGTTCACTGGCGAATGGTGTAGTCAATCTTAGTGAATTTGTCGGCCTGGTTCGGATATAGGTGGTCTGGTACGAGAAGACGGATTGTCGCTTATTAAGATTTCTTCATCGCGTTTCTTCTCGTTTTCTTCTATGTTGGTGGTCATTTTCTCGCCTTGCCAGGCGATGCGATAAGATTTCCTCCAGACCTGAGTTGTATCGTTCGGTTGTGCTGAGTCGAGGGCTTAAGTCGAACGTTTCCGCAAGGCCGAGAGATGATTCCTTTGAATGTTATGTTGGTCGATTAGGATTTTATCTCTTTCATTCGAATTATGTCGATCTGGAAGAGGAACCGTTGCAAGAAGAACTGGTTATACGAGGAGAAGCTGAATCGATTCGTGTTTGGAAGTCGAACGGTCATGGGAAGATGGGCATTCAATGGGATCTCAAAGCCCATTTATGTGGGGAAGTCGAAAGGTCGCGAAGGAGAGTTGGTGGCTGAAAAGGCTTTAGGGCACATTTAGGCTTTGCTAGACCTGATCATTGCGTCTCCAGAAGATGCACCTCCTTTTTCTTATAAATATGCGACCCTCTCTCATTCTCCTCATTTTTCTCTGCATGCTAAGGTACTTCTCTTTCTTCTCTCTGCTTCCCTCTCTATTTTTTTTGTAGAATATATATCGTTCCGTCGCTAATCAAATCGACAAGGAAGAGGTTATCACGGAAGGAGAAAGGAAAGGCGGCAGTCACCACGTCTAGTCCGGTAGAGGATGAAGCCGTCAGCGAACCTCTCGATGACTTCAGTCAAGTTCATCTGGACACGTTAATTGATACAGCGAGCCTCAGTTTGTCGCAGATGGTTTTAGTCGTCGTTGCGGAGAGGTTGATTAGAGGGGAAGATGACGGGAACGCGGCAGCGTATGTGCCTAACGATGCGCTGTCTCCGCCAGTTCTTCCGGATTTTGTCCCGTCGCGCTACTATCCGGGTGGAATTTTTAGCAAGCTCCTGGCTGTACCTCCCAGGTTGCTTCGCCCTATGAACGTAGAAGGGCAATCGTGGAGGGAGTGAGGGGAACCCTATAGACTCCCGGTGGTGTGGAGAGGTTGCTGAGGGCGTGCGGCACGGTTGGTGTAACATATCTTATCCCTCAGATGAGCAAAGACCTTGGACGCCACCTATCGGGTACCAGTGTATTTATGAATCCTACTTCTAGAAGGACACCAAGCTTTGGTTTCCTATCCCCCGCCTGATTACGTCGTATGCTTTTCGTCGGGATGTAGCCATTAGTCAGTTCTTGAACGGCTCATTTTGTATGGTGGTTTCTCTGATGGTGATGGCGGCGGAGATCAATGTGTCGATGAGCATGCAGACGTTCGAGGATTTGTCCTTTGTGAAGCCTATTCTGGATGGAAAGTACTGAGTGTAGATTCGTCTGAATGACAACATGATCACCTGACATTCAAATAAATAGTCATTCGAGGAGCCCCCGAGCGATGATTTTCGAGTTCTCTGGAACTGGCGTATTGGTAGATTGACCGCAACTACGACAAAAAAAAAATTATGTTAGTCCTCACCTTGTCTCTTTTCTTGTTTTTCTTGTGCAGTCAATCATCCGAACACGATCAACTATCCAGGAGGTTTGAATTTGTTTGACAATGCATTGGCTATAGGAGTGTTAAGCCATCAGCGTTGGAAGGATATAAGTGAGAAAAGGATTTGTCGAGCCCTAGATCGTATTTCAAAAGGTGAGTTTTTGTTCGGGTTTCGACTTCTTCTCGTTCCTTTTGTCGCCAGATTTTGATTCATTTGGTAGTTATTAACCCGCGAAGGTTATTGGTTGTCTAACCCGCCAAGTTCGGCCACAGTAAGAAGCGATTAGCAGTTTTCTCTAAGGGAGAACAACAGAAAGTGAAGATAGCTTGCAGGATGAAGACGCTACCAGATCTTTCGACATTCTCGAAAGCTGATTGGGAACTTCTTCTATCGCGACTGGGTTCATCAATCTGTGGGATGGAATGGTATTAGACGGAACGGGGCAGTTAGACCACGGCCTCAAATGTAAAATGTTTTAGATAATCTTAGGTTTGATGATAGTTTAGAGAGATTAAAAAGAAAGAAGGCTTATCCAAGTAACAAGTCTAAAATGTAATCTTGATTAAGAGTTTGAGAGGATTAAAAACTGTCTAGTCTAATCATTAAGATGATATTACAAATATATAGAGCAGAGGTTACAAGGGTTTTCAGAATCAAAAGATGGAACATGTGGTCTAGGAGAGGGGGTGGAGCGCCTATTTGAATTATAGGCAATGAGAGCCATTCAAATGGCATCTAGCATCTTTGACCAGAAGCTGTTTACTTTCCAGTTGTTCCAGCCTGTCAAGGTCTATCCTCTCTTCCTTTCCAATGGATGGATAAGGGTAAATACCCAAGGTAGGCGTGTGGTAACTCCTCCCTTTACCCGGATGATCTTTTTACCATTTGGCTGTCCCAACTATTCTTCTCCCAATATTTAATCCCTTAACCCAAATATGTAACTCAACTTAACACTCTCCCTCAAGCTTGACCATGTGGAACAAGTCAAAATTGGAATGCTATGAGATCTTCCTCATTAAAAGCCTTATCAAAGAAAACCCGTTGGGATAAAACCTTGATGAGGGAAAAAGAGAAAAGACCCCATAGCGAGGGGATTTTCTAAGCTTAGTAAGATCAATGAGTCCCAACCGGATGTGGATGGACTCCATTGTTTTCTGTCTTGCAGCTTTAGTAAACACATCAGCACATCAGCTAGCTGCTCCTCACTTCTAGTGTAGCATGTTAGTGTGACTCCTTGTACAATCATCTGCCTTACCTTATGGCAATCAACCTCAATATGTTTAGTCCTCTCATGGAACGCCGAGTTGGAAGCAATGTTTATGGCAGCTTGGTTGTCACAATGCATATCCATAGGGGTGGCTTGATCAATCTTCAAGTGCTTCAGTATTCCCTTGATCCAAACCAACTCGTTTGTCAACTTCAACATTGCCCTATACTCGGCTTCTGCACTAGAACATGAGACCACCTTCTGCTTCTTGATCTTCCATGTAACCAGGTTTCTACCAATGAAGGTACAATAGCCAATAGTAGATTTCCTAACAGTTGTATCACCAGCCAAATACGCATCACAGTAACCAACAACTTCTGTGTTCCCATGCACCCCATCCAGATCCCTTGATCTGGTGATCCATTTAGATACATTAACATCCTTTCCACCATGCGCCAATGATGCTCCTTTGGGAGTTGTATATGTTGGCTCACCTGATTCACAACAAAACATATCAGGTCCTGTAATAGTTAAGTATATTAACTTACCAACAAGCTTCCTATAGAGCTTAGGGTCATGGAATGGCTTGCTATCTTCAATCTCTCCCTCACGTGAGACCTTGTATCCAAATTCTATGGGCATCTTGGCTGTGTTTCCACTATCTTTCCCTGCATCTTTCAAAAGATCAAGTGTATACTTTCTTTGGGACATGAACAACCCTTCCTTTGATCGATGATAAAGGATTTTACTATATCCTAATCAAAGTTGTATAGATGAATGTCAATCCAATCCTAAGTGATCATGATGCAATGAGAGTACAAATATAAGCTTAATCTAAGTGCAATCGGTTTTGATGTGTGAAATGAAGTAGCAAGAGAACACATGAGTAAAAACTAGAATTATAAATCAGTTGGGAAACAAAGAACCCATGGGCAGGGGTATTGACTTTGGGTGACTAAGATCTAACATAGAATGTTAACACTACAATCAATCCGGTTTTACTAGTCTAAACGCACCATTAAACTAGTTCTTTATCAAGATAAAAGTTCATTTGCTTTCAATCACTAAATATCAAATGTCTTTTGTTTAGTTAAATCAAGCAATCATTAAGAATATGTTTATTAACTATTTAAGCTTTCCTAACATCAATTGTCATTGGTTAAACAAGTAAAGAGAATTATCGCTTTGGTTCAGACATTTCATCGTACACCTTTCGGGTACACACTCTCTAAGGATCTAGATCAAAGTGATGAAGTCTAATCTAGCATTAGAGACAAGAGATGATCATATAACATGAATGACCTAACACTAAACTCTCTAATCTATCACTTAATCACCCTAGATCACCCGTAACCCACGAATCCTAAAGGTAACTACTCACTAGCGAATATGATGAACTCAAAAACCATTGATGATTCAGAGTTAATCATGTCTAATGATCCAGAATAATCAGTAAAACAAAAATAAGAAGATAAAAAAGGATTAAGGATTCAATCTTTTTCACCAAAAGTAGTATATGTCTCCAGATAAAAACGAGAGTGTGCTCCCATTAGTTCTAAAAAGCATAAAAAGTAGATTAAAAATGAACCGGGTCGACCCAACAACCCGGGCCAACCCATAAAAATAAGGTTTCTACTCCCCTAGCGACCAGTCCATCCCGCTACAACAAGGTCGCTAGGACACTTAGTCGCCACCGAGTTTCAAAGGTCTGTAGCGACCTGGCTTGGTCGTTACGGATGGTCGCTACGGCATCTGCGTTTCTTTTGTGGGTCTGTAGCGACCACTCCTTGTCGCTACGCCTGGTCGCTACGGCATCTGCATTTCTTTTGTGGGTCTGTAGCGACTACTCCTTGTCGCTACGGGATCCGCGTTTCTTCTGTGGGTCTGTAGCGACCTCGCATGGTTGCTTCACTCGTGCCCTACTTCACTTTTGCCCCAAACTTCACTTCCTTAGCCTCAATTGCCTCCAAACTCACTAGTAGAGAACTCCAATACATGATATAAACAAATGCAATGCAATGCAACCTAGACATGTCTAAATGTGAGTCTAAATGATGAAAATGTGCAAGGAAAGGTGGTCAAAACAATGTAAATATGTGAGATATCAACTCCCCCAAACTTGTCTTTTACTTATCCTCAAGTGAACTTTCAAGAACAAGCAAGGAAGAGAGGTTTGAAGATGGGAGCTCAGAACCAAAAGATACACTTCCTAGCCTTCAACATCACATCCTAGGTAAACATAGCAAATTGCATGAGCAGACTCTCGTAGTACACTCTATCTTCTCAAGGCCTAAAAAGACTCTCATGCCTCTACACTAGAGGAAATGCTCGTCAACCAACAAGTCTCTATACCAACTCTCACATTCATTGACAAATTAACAAAGCGAATCCCGGCTAATGGAAACTTCATCTCAATCACTTAGCTTGGTAAGTGGAAATGGATTAATTAGGATAGAAGAAAGGTTCAAATTCTTTGGTGACTTACAGTCAAGAAAAGAAGCTTGAACATTATGCAAAATTTATATAAAAAAAGTAGCAATTCATGCATACAATGGTTTGTTCTCATCATTCTACCATTTTCCAAACACTTTCAAACCCTCCTCTTTCTCTTGGTGCTAACCCTATCCCCTTTTTATCCAAAGACTCAAAAGGACACTCTTTCTCACTCACCATGAACTCCTCTTTTTCTTTTATTTGAACCAACTAGGGATATCTTTTTCTTTTGTTTTCCTACTTAGCTTCATTCTTTTCTTTTTGTTTTCCCCAACCTTTTATTGTCTTTTTTTTCTATGGGGTTTAAAGTACCTAGAGCTTTTATTTTCTTTTTTCTTTGATCCTTAGTGGCCATCTTCTTTTTATTTCTCTTTTAGCTCATTCCTTTCACTTATCTCTCACCTCAAAACCCAAAAGCAAAACTTATAAACACCAACACACTTCCTATTCCTAAATGCTAGCTCAAAAGAGGTCCTATAGCCAGCCAAAGATGAAAACAAGCCAATGTAACTCCCAATACCCTCAAGATTTTACACATGACAAGCTATCAATAAAAGGCCTCACTCAAGAAAATTTCAATTAAGGTCTCAAATAATGGTGAAGGGTAAGGAGGTGACATCTGGGTTTTCAGAGAGTGGTATAATTGATAGAGATCAACCCAAATGTGTATAAGATCCATGACCAAGTATACAAGAGTCCATAAGCAAGGTAGATTAAGTTCATTAAGCCCTTGTTCATTTTGGAGTTGGTTTCAAGAACAATGTCAATCTCGGCAAACAACCAGTTTCGAGAAGAGATTTCATGGCTCGAAACTTGCAAGTCTTTCAAGATATGCTTAAGCTACTTGCTATGTTTAACTAGGGAGTCATTTTGAGTTCTAGATATGTGTTCTTTACGAGGCAATAACATCCTTGCTCCATATGCAGTATGAATGCAATCTATATGCTCTAGACTTAATTCTAACGATGAAATGATGCAACCTAGATGATTCTTTTGTGGTTTTCGAAATTTTCTGTTTTTTGTTTATATTTACAATGCAAGACTCAAATTCTTATGCAAACGAAAACAGAAAATCAAATGATTAGACATGGTACCCCGCCTCCTCCCAAAGTTGAACAACACAGTCTCTGTGTAATCAAGAGAGAGTGAGATACCAAAAAGGCAATGAATATTTACAATGATAGAGGTATGGAGATACCTCAAAATGAATCGGAGGCAGTGGCCTCCTCGTCGTGCTCGTCCTCACTTCCGCCATCGCCATCGTCACTCTCTTCTATGTCTTGCTGGTTGCCTATCTCAAAGCCTTCGTCTTCTTCGTCGGAAGTGTATGTGCCTGAAAGCCCCTTTCCATGACAAGGCTGGCGGCGAGGCTCTGAAGCAGAGGTCTCAGCCATGATGAAGTCTTCTGCTTTACAGCCTCATATCCCTGCTCTAACCAGAACATCGGTGACTCTTTTCATAAACCTTGTTGATAATTCTTTTTCATTTAAAAGTGTAGATAATTCTTTTTCATTTAGTTGGCTACTCACAATGACATGATAGGTGTTATTAGTACCAAGAAAGGCGTGCTTTACACCAACGGGAAGGGGTTTAAGCTCCACTTTGGGTGCCTTGAGCTCGCTCCAATCATCTTGTTGAAGGTCCTCTTGTAAGGCGGTTGACGCAACATGGTAAACAGCTTGAGACAGCTCTTGGAAGTTGTCTACTCCATTAAATACCTTGTGAGAATCCAACATCCTCATGTACTCTTTGCTCTCCTTGTCCTCAATCATTTGAACCTCTATATCCATTGTTAGAGCATGTTGAAGAGAGTCCTTAAGCGCCATCTCTTCTAGGAACTCATCAGCTAACGCATCCATAGCTTCAATGTAGAAGGCTTGTCCTTGAATGGTAAGTTTTTTCATCATCTCCTTAACATGAAAGTGAAGAGTGTTCCCCTCCCCAAGATGAAGATCAATCTTACCATCTTTAACATTAACAATAGCTCCAGCAGTAGCTAAGAATGGTTTTCCCAAAATCAACGGGTCCTTGGGCTCTTCATCCATCTCAAGTACCACAAATCAGTGGGTGTCTCACAGTTTCCAACCATTACCGGTAGATCTTCCAGGATGCCTATGGGGAGCTTAACAGAGCGATCAGCCAGCACTAGAGAGATTCTACACTTCTTGTAATGTGTAAAGCCGAGGTTCTTCGCAATAGATAATGGCATGAGGCTGACACTTGCCCTCAAGTCACATAGACATCTTTCAAATGACAGTGGACCAATGCCACAAGGTAAAGTGAAACTTCATGGATCGTCAAGCTTTTTTGAAACAGTCAACCTTTGAATAATGTCAATACACTCATGAGTAAGAACCATCATTCCTTCCATCTCCTTCTTCTTCTAAGTTATAACATCCTTCAAGAACTTGTTGTATTGAGGAATCAGCATGAAGGCATCAATAATGGGCATGGTAATCAGAACCTCACTCATTTGCTTCTCAAAGAGTGCTTTGTACTTCTCCAAAAGTTGTTTCTTGAATCTACCCGAAAATGGAAGTTTTGGCTCATAAGGAGGGAAACGAATGTAGACTGTATTGAGGAAGAAGTCGCTTCATCTTTGTTCGATGCTTTCTTTTGCTCCCCAACTTTTCCTTGACCTTTAACATCGACAATCTTTTCCATGATATCCTCATTGGTCTTCTCATCAACAATCACAACCTCTTCCTAAGATTGATGGCTACCTCCCCACCTTGCTTCTCATCATCCTTGAGGAGAAATCTTGAAGGTAATTCTCTACCACTTCTTAACGTGATTGAGTGCATTGTCTCCTTATGATTCTGCTCAGATTTTCCAGGTAATGATCCAATTGGCCTCTTAGAGTTGGAGCTCATGGTAGCGAATTGATTCTCCAAAGCCTTAAACTTTTTGTTGAGTTCATTGTAGCTCCCATCAATCTTGGTGTGGATGTTCTTTAACTCATATCCAATGGTTTTCTCATTTCTTGCTTGAGATTCGAGGAGCTGCTTAAACATAGATTCCACACTTGCATCTCTAGGTTGAGCTTGTGAAGAACTTCCTTGAGCTTGAATAGACTGATTGCCTTTGGGTGGAAAACCTAGAGGGTATGGTTGCTTGGGTGGGTAACCACTTTGCTGGTAGTTTTTTGGGTACTGGGCTTGTTTGGATAGGGGTTTTGGTATGGGAAGTTGGGTTCTTTCCTGTACCATTGTCCGTTAGCGTTGATAAAACATAGCTCCTGTTGTCCTTCCAAACCATCAACTTCATTAACCTCTAAAACTTCTTCTTGGCCCTTCTTGCCAACAAAGTTCACCTTTTCCTGTTTAGCTCTATTCAGAAGGAGCATGTCGAGTTTTTTCCTTTAGAGATTTCAGTTCTTTTCTTGTATTGGAGTCCTCGCCACCTCCACCTCGGTTCTGCCTTCGCAGTCATCATTGTACACTGAATCACTTTTTGCCATGTTTTCAACAAGTTACATTCCATATTGAGTTGTTCTTCCCAAGAAGAAACCATTACTGGCGGTGTCTAACATGCTTCGATACTTAGGCAGAACTCCTTTGTAGAAAGTGCTTAGGATACTCTCATTATTGAATCCATGGTGAGGACACTTTGTTAAGTAACTCTTGAATATTTCCCATGCTTCAGCAAAACTCTCAAGGTTCTTTTGTTGAAATCCAGAAATCTCATTTCTCAAATTAGCAGTTCTGAAAGAGGAGAAGAACTTGTTAAGGAAACCCCGTTTGCATTCTTCCCAAGTTTCAATGGATCCCCGAGGTAGACACATCTCCCATAAGTGCGCTTTAACTCCCAAAGAGAAGGGAAACAATCTCAGTTTGAAAGCATCTTCGGAAATACCATTGATCTTCCTTGTGCCACATAACTTGTCAAAGTTATCAAGGTGGTCTATTGGATCTTCCAAAGTAAGACCATGGTATTTGTTTGCTTGAATCATGTTAATCAAACTTGACTTGATCTCGAAGTTGTTGTTCTCCACAGCTGGTGCTCTGATACCAGCCCGATTCCCATGGATGTTGGGTTGGTCATATGTTCCCATAGCCCGAGATTGGCGTGGAGGGTGTTGTTGCCTAAGGTTTGCAGCTCCTTGGCCATGTACACCTTGAGGTTGTGTTCCATGGTTGTCAGCTCCATTGGCACCTTCTTGTTGAGGGTTATGCTGGTTGACATCCATTTTGAACTCCAACCTGTGATTCAAAGAGAAATGAAGAAAGTGTGTCAGTAAGAAAGTAAAAGAAAATTTGATTTGTAAATCTCACTGTACCAATCAACTTAGAACTCGCAACGCCCCAAATTTGATAAAGGATTTTACTCTATCCTAATAAAAGTAGTATATGAGTGTCAATCCAATCCTAAGTAATCATGATGCAATGAGAATACAAGTATAAGCTTAATCCAAGTGCAATCGGTTTTGATGTGTGAAATGAAGTAACAAGAGAACACATGAGTAAAAACTAGAATTATAAATCAATTGGAAAAAAAAGAACCCATGGGCAGGGGTATTGACTTTGGGTGACTAAGATCTAACATAGAATGTAAACACTACAATCAATCCGGTTCTACTAGTCTAGACCCACCATTAAACTAGTTCTTTATCAAGATAAAAGTTCATTTGCTTTCAGTCACTAAACATAAAATGTTTTTGGTTTAGTTATTAACTATCTAAACTTCCCAAACATCAATTGTCATTGGTTAAGCAAATAAAGAGAATAATCCCTTTGGTTAGACATTTCATCGAACACCTTTCGGGTATAAACTGTCTATGGATCTAGATCAAAGTGATCAAGTCTAATCTAGCATTAGAGATAAGAGATAATCATTGAACATGAATGACCTAACACTAAACTCTCTAATCTATCACTTAATCACCCTAGATAACCCTAACCCATGAATACTAAAGGTAACTACTCACTAGCGAACATGATGAACTCAAAAACCATAGATGATTCAGAGTTAATCATGTCTAATGATCCAGAATAATCAGTGAAACAAAAATAAGAAGATCAAAAAGGATCAAGGATTCAATCTTTTTCACCAAAAGTAGTATATGTCTCCAGATAAAAACCAGAGTGTGCTCCCATTAGGTCTAAAAAGCATAAATAGTACTCTAAAAACAAACTGGGGCGACCCAACAACCCGGGCCAACCCGTA
The DNA here is from genome assembly GCA_905132885.1 of Moricandia moricandioides. Lineage (NCBI taxonomy): Eukaryota > Viridiplantae > Streptophyta > Magnoliopsida > Brassicales > Brassicaceae > Moricandia > Moricandia moricandioides. The sequence continues at coordinate 37,227 of CAJHQQ010003081.1, read as the reverse complement.
AAAGATAAGGTTTCTACGCCCCTAGCGACCTGTTCATCCCGCTACTAGAAGGTCGCTAGAACACTTAGTCGCCACCGAGTTTCAAAGGCATGTAGCGACCTGGCTTGGTCGCTACGGCATCCGCGTTTCTTCTGTGGGTCTGTAGCGACCACTCCTGGTCGCTACGGCATCCGCATTTCTTCTGTGGCTCTGTAGCGACCACTCCTGGTCGCTACGGCATCCACTTTTCTTTTGTCTGTCTGTAGCGACACGCCTGGTCGCTACACTCATGCCAGACCTCACTTTTGCCCCAAACTTCACTTCCTTAGCCTCAATTGCCTCCAAACTCACCAGTAGAGAACTCCACTACCTGATATAAACAAATGTGATGCAATGCAACCTAGACATGTCTAAATGTGAGTCTAAATGATGAAAATGTGCAAGGAAGGGTGGTCAAAACAATGAAAATATGTGAGATATCAATCTACATATCTCAATTCCAAGAAAGTATTTTATCTCTCCCAAGTATTTGATTTCAAATACTGAATTTAGAAACTTCTTGGTCGAGATGATACCATTTTGATCACTTCCGGTGATAATAATATCATCAACATACACAAGGAGGAAAACAATACCTGAGGGAGCAGTGAGAGTGAAGAGAGTGTGGTCGAGTTCGGCTTTCCTAAACCCCTTACCATTCAAAGTTGTGCTTAACTTATTGTACCAAGCTCTTGGTGACTGTTTAAGGCCATAGATAGCCTTCCTTAGTCTCAACACATTTCCCTTCTTGACCAAGTTCTCAGACCAGGTGGAGGATACATGTAATCTTCATCTTCAAGTTCTCCTTGCAAGAAGGCATTCTTCATATCCGTCTGCGAAAGACCCCATTCGAGGTTCACTTCCAAGGACAACAATATTCTGATTGTGTGGAGTTTAGCCACTAGTGCAAAAGTATCAATGTAGTCTTCTCCCTACATTTGGGTGAACCCTCTTGCAACCAGTCTTGTTTTCCTCCTATCCACCTTCCCATTTGCAAGATATTTGATATTAAAGATCCATCTACTTGACATAGACTTTTTTCCTCTTGGTAATTCACTCTCATACCAAGTGTCATTCTTAATCATAGCATTGGCTTCATCCCCTACTGATTCTCTCCATGCCTTATCCATCATAGCTTCTTCATATGATATTGGAATGTTATTTTCATCTAGACTGGTCATGAAAGCAAAATTCTCTTCAGGGTACTTAGAAAATGAACACACAACTTGAGAGGAATGGTCCACAACTTGTGCATTGTAGTAAGTCCTTGTACCAAATGAGCTTGACGGTTCCTTCCTCAACCTTGCACTTCTTCTCAAACCAGGCTGCTCCACTTCTTGTCCCTGATCATCCAAATGTTCAACAACCCCAACTTTCCTTAGTTGAGTACCTCGTGTGGGAAGAACCCATTTCGTTGGTCCATATGGTTCACCCGGCCTTGGTCAATCTGGTCTACCCGGTTGCCTTGGTCGATCTGTTTCACCCGTCTATCTTGGTAGATCTTATTCACCCGGGTCATCTAGATATTTTTCTTTTCCATCTAGATATTTTTCTTTTCCCCCAGCATCATTTCCAGCCTCTTCCTCAACCACTTCTTGTTGTTTTTCACTTTCACCTTGATCATGAAAGTCCATTTGACTATGTCTTGGTTCATCATCCCCCCCCCCCTCATGGTCGAGGTGGGGTGATTGTGGTGCACCGGTACGTCTTGGAGGTTCATTCTTTGGTTCTTCAGTAACACCAATACCAAGTCCTTCTAGGATCATTTTCATATTAACTGCTTTATTTGATTGTTGGGATAACTCCTCCAAGTCTGTCCATTTCTTTTCTTCATAGTAACCTTTTGTTTCCACAAAATTCACCCATGTACTCACTGGATCATAGCATTTATACCTCTTCTGCGTAGTTGAATACCCAATAAACATAGCCTTGACACTCTTGGCTTCAAGCTTGTTCCGTAGTTCACCAGGGACTAGCACAAAGCAAAGGCACCCAAACACCCGAAGATAATCCACTAGAGGTTTGTATTTGTTCAAAACCACAAATGGGGACTGGTCTTGAAGAACCTTGGTGGGTATGCGGTTGATCAAGTAGCATGCAGATGCCACTGAATCAATCCAGAACTGTTTTGGGACATTGGAGCGAAACATCATTGACCGTGTCACCTCCATAAGGTGCCGATTCTTCCTCGCGGTCACACAATTTCGTTGAAGAGCGTAAGGGAATCTTGTTTGATGTAAGATTCCATGTTGAGAAAGGTGTTGATTGAAAGAATGGCTTGTATACTCCCCACCATTATCTGATCTAAAATTTTTAAGCTTAGCATTGTAATGGTTAGTCACATAAGTTTGAAAACTCTTAAATGCATCAAGAACCCTATCCTTAGATGGCATCAAAGTTATCCAGTTGTATTTAAAATTTTCATCTATGAATGTCACAAAGTACTTATAATTATCCCTAGACAAGCAAGGTGCAGTCCACACATCCGAATGAACTAAATCAAAGTATTTATCATAAGTAGTACTAGATGTTGGAAAAATAGTCTTACAATGCTTGCCTAAAATGAAAGTTTTGCACTCATTATTTTTAAACACAACACCTGGAAACATCAAGTTCATAGCTCTAACATGAGGAGGACCTAGTCTAGCATGCCACAAGGCATCATTATTCAACATAGAAGCAGAAGTAAATGAGTACACATAATCAGGAACATGAGTAAGATCTTCTAGCATATATAAGTCTCCTTTGGTTACTCCCTTCCCAATTAGTCTCCTGACTCTCAATATCTTGAAACTTCACATAATTAGGGCTAAAGATCACATTCTATTGTAAATCAGAAGTACACTTCTTCACGGATAACAAGTTTGAAGTGAAGTTAGGCATGTAGAAGGCCCTAGATTCTTTATCAAACAATTTCAGATTGCTTATTCCCCTAATTGGGACCTTCTCACCATTAGCTATCATTACATGACCATAAGCTGGTTCAATATCTTTAATAAGTCTAGTACCTCTAATCATGTGATGGGATGCACCAGAGTCAATTATCAAAGGTTTAGACATATTGCAAGCATTATATGAATGGAAACTTCTAGCTGGTTCATATGCAATCCTAGACTGACCTAGATGATTATTTGGGTCATACTCAATCCTAGAGTGATCAATATTACCAGTTCCAACCAAGGATGCATCAAAAGAATACCCAAGGATGTTACCATTTTCCTTGAAGATCTTGATTAGAGAATCAATGTCTAATCTCCTAATCAAATTGTTTTCATTGAACCTCTGGTTACTTGGTTGCGTGGTTTGAGTTGACATGGACACCATCTCTCGAACATCTCCTTCATCGATCCGCTTTGAGGTACCCGCTGCACTTGTCCCATGTTTCTCATTGTTTCCATAGGAGAGGTGAGCTCATGCATCCATGTCCTTCATGAACTTAGCCTGCTTCAAGTGTGGGTGTAGTATCCAGCACTGAATCTTCTCGTGTCCATGCCTCTTACAATGATAACATGTCCCATTGAACTTCCTTTCTTCAAACCGGTTGTGCATGACACTGTTTGCTTGAGGAACTTCAACTTTATTGGCTAGAGAGAGCTCTCCTTTACGCGAAAGAGTCCAAGAGACCCTTGCTCCTTTTGCATTTGAGCGCATATATCCTATATTACAGGAAGTTTCCCAGCCCTTAGTATATGCTTGATTAGATCATTTTAAGTAGGATTTAAGGTAACAATTCCCCCTTCAGCCCATGCTCAAACACTAAACAAGCAATCACAAATAAATCTGCATGCAAACAAACAATGCGGAAGGATAAACATGCAACTACTAATGCAACAACCTAGACATGAAATGCAATGCAATAAACTAAACATGAAATGCAATGCAATGACTCTACTAGCCCAGTCTCTCCCTCGAGACTTAACGACACACAACGACAATCTAGACTCAATCCTAGACTCAAAGACACAAAAACAAAACACCCCTGGTTCCCTTCGCACCACGGAGCCCTAACCCTCCACCGTGAACACTCCCGACCACAAACACCACAGTCACATGGTCAGAAAAACATCACTCCGGGAATTGGGCTTCTCCCAATCTAACCAGAGCCGCATCGTCATGCAGCGCTCGTCCATGGGTGCGAACCACTTCACTTGATGAGCCGTGGAGAGTAGGTAACCCCACCACTGGAGAATTGGGCTTCTCCTAATCTAACCCCAGGTTCCACGCACATCATCGGAGAAATGGGCTTCTCCCAATCTAATCACGAGATGGCCATGCATTAGCATGAGGGATCTCCGCCTTTAACCTCCATGCAATGCGCACCTAGACTAGATGCACAACAAACACACACACACTCGCACTAGTCTAGACCAAAACACAAAATACAACCAGCATGAGGGAGCTCCACCTCTAACCTCCATGCAATGCTTGATCTAGAATTACCAGGATACAATTCAAAAAAAAAGAAACACTAAAAAATTACCCCGCATAAGAGAGAGTCTTACTCAATCTCTATGCAACCCCAACTACACTACATGCAATGCAACTACTAAACAATGCAACTACAAAACTAACAATGCATGCATGAAATCTAACAACCTAACGATACAATAAACACGGCATCACCCCTAGATGACCATGTCTAAAACAAAAAGATAAGTAATGCTAAATCACAACTATAACATGCAATATATGTAGACACTCAAGTATGGGGACTACCAACTCCCATACACACAAAAACCGCAAAGGTGGTTCAAGCTCATGAACCATCACGGCTAAAGCTCTCAAAAATGAACACACACATGGTTAGCACACACAAGAAAAAAAAAACTAAGGGAAACCCACCTAGGTCTTCACAAGCCGCACAACGCCTCCAAAAGCAAAAGGCCTAAGGGTTACACCAAAACCGATCAAAAGAAGCTAAAGGATAAGAGGGAAAAGGAAACCAATAAACGCAAATATAAAACCTTACCACCTCTCCTAGAACAGCAACAACAGATCCTAGACTAAGGATCAACACAAGTAAATGCCTCCTACACTCACCTCACTCACTTAGAAAATTTTATCGGTTTTGGTCATTTTCTCTCTCAAGAACAAACCACAAGATCTACTGAGAGAGAAATCACAAGGGGGTTCTGGACTTCTAAAATAAATTCTAATAATCCTATTTATAACCAAATATTGGGGTGGGAACACTTGACATGTGTACATACACTTGTCACCATAAACCTCTCAAAATGCATGCATGCACGTAAGTACACTGAATCAACTAATTTTTGTGCCATCATTTAGAATATAAACCACCTTTCAGTTCAAGTTATGTGTATCAAAATTCATCACGAAAATTGATCTCCAACTTTGGTTTCCACCTCACCACTTTTTAGCTCCAAAATGGCCTTTAAGCTCAACACATATGAATCCTACTCCTTAGGCTTGTATCCCTTGCTCATGTACACCACAAGGTGTAGTAGAAGAGCCACTGCATGGATGTTTTCGTGCCTGACATGTTTCCATGAACTTTCTTCCTTCTTAACCAAACCACCAAAATGGCCCATCTTCAAGTCTGCTTTCCTTGTGCTCCAGCCCAATCCAATACTTCCGTTGGGTCCTAGATGAAGCTTAGATGTCATGGGTTTCATGTAGAAAGCTTTAGTTCAGCCAATAAATTCTATTACCAAATGTCGCCCATTTTGGGAACAAATGGTATCTTCATGTCTTCTTGCTCTCTAGATGTTTTTTGCCCATGATTTCTTTACCATAAAATACATTGATTTATTCCACACCATTTCCAGGATTTAAGGAATTTGGTCCCCTCCACGTGGCATGCTCCTATTGGTTGACCAGATAGGTTGTATGGACCAATGGGGTTCATTCTCTCTCCTTTGACTTTGGTTGACTTTTACTTCTGAGTTGACCATATCCAAAAGTTGAGGAAATGTAGAAAACACTCTTTTGAACTCATTTCCCATGTTTTCACAACTCATTTTGGCTTCCATTGTACTTAGCTAGGTCATTTCGACCATATCTGCCAAAACTAGCGTCCTTTGGACCATCTTCACTTTGGCTCGTTCCAAATTCATTCTGACTCGACCAAAAGTCTTATTTTAACCCACAAAGATGATTGAGATCAAGGCTTACTTGATTTTCATACTTTTAAATTTCACCATGCTCGACATTGGCTGTTTCGAAGCTTCGGTTCTGTCTCCTCGACCAACTCTTTTTTCTACTTGACCATTCTTTAAAATGCTTCGAATGAACCTCTATTAGTGTTTTCTTATAGCTCTCCGTCCAAGTAAGGCTTGATCTGAGTCCTTTGACTTGTGTTGACTTGATGACCTAGACCAAGGGTATTACACCGTCGGTCCAGTACGGCACGTAGCCAGACCTTCGACCCAAAGGTCCATAACAGTATTTTAGCCATTTGTATTAGTTTACTCAATTCGATTATTCTTTCCTTAAACGTATTGTGAATTCATGACTTAGGTTCTCAAGATCAAAATATTCATTTCTCACATAAAATTTTATTATAACTCGGTCATAAATCCACCATATATAGCATGCATTTCCTAAGAACACAATGAACAAACTTTCACAAAAAAATTATATCATGAATTTTCCTAACAACACGATGAAAAAATTTCCATACAGGAATATTGTTCAAGCATAAAATTGATCCTAATGAATCAAACAAAGCAAAACATTTCTTATTGGACAATCACGAATCACATACTAACCTATATTTATCTTAAAAGATCGAAGACTTTGAACTTAGATGTGTATTCTGCGCAACTCTGCATCTCAAAAAGCTCGAGAATCTCAAAAATTCTCCAAAATGTACCTGAATCTGAAAACACTCTTAAACAAACTCCAAACACATATAATAGACTCTAAAAGTGACTTGTACCATGGTCTAAAGGTGTTAAATTTCATGGTATATCAACTCTCCCAGACTTATCATTTTGCTTGTCCTCAATCAAGACATAGAATAGTGATATACTATGTATTTTACCTATTTTACCTACACTATATAGAGTATATTGAGAGTCTTTTCTATGCATTTGGTATCGTTTTAGAGTATATACATGTCTATGTACTTAATGGAAGCAATTGGAGCTTTTGGACTATTTTGGAGCGATTAGGATTGCCCAGCAGAAACTCAGAGTCGGATCAAGAGTTATAAATGAACCATCGATCGATGTCACACACTGTGCGTCGATTGACGGTGAAGTCGTCAGAAAGATTGAGAAATTACAAGTTTTACCCAGAAGTTTCACAAATTGCAAGACAACTCCCTTGCCGAAATTTAGACTATTTATTAAGTTTTCTATCTTTGAAAAACCCTAAGGTGAAAAATCCCTAAGAAGCTATTTGGACCAGAAGCTAAGCAGACGCAAAAGTTACACCAGAGTTTTAGAGTTTGGAACACATTGATTCTTCTATTGGAGAGAAAGATCTGATCATCATTATAGAGAAGATCTTGAACTCCTTATCTTTTTACTCAGTTTATTCTATGCAATTTATTCATAATTTATTCATGTTCTTTATTGCTATGTCTAAGTAGTTCTCTATTACGTTTAGGGTTATTCAATGGTAGTAATGTATTGCTGATTTTATAGAACTTGTTAGGGTAATCTTCTTGGTTCTTTGTTTAAGTTGCTCTTAATGCTAAGTTGAATTTGATCACCTCAATCTTAGAAATTAGGGTTCTATAGCGCAAGCGAGAGCCTGGTTATAACCTGGAATCTATCTTAAACAATCTAAATAACTAGTAACAAACGAGAGTTAAACTAGAAGTTTAGAGAATTAATTAAACCGCAAAACCAGTACTGTTTAGAATTAGCATCGATCGATGCCGTATTACTGCCATCAATCGACGCTCAGTCGAGATATGCGAGAGTGATTTCCTAAACCCTTAGGTTTTTAATTCAATACAATACTTAATAAAACCCTAGCAATCTATTAGTTTGCATTTTCTAAATTTACCTGAGAATTTCCCCTAAGTCTAATCTCTAAATTTAAATCCTTATAAACCAAATCAATCTTAAAATCGCTTTTATTTTTATTGTCATAATTCAGCTAGCTTTAATTCGAACACAATAAGTCTATTGCGCAATCTTAGTCTATGTGGATTCGATCTCTAAGTACTACACTGAACCTCTTAATTGAGCGAGTAAAGTGGGTATATAGGGTTAATTTGAAAGTGAAAATAAACCCCACATCAAATAGTCTAGTGAAAGCGGTTTGGTATGCAGGGACTCACACAATTTTAAACTTACTATTATCACCTATACAATGTTGCAAGCCTCATCAAATAAATTCCAAATATATAAGTACTTTATATAGCCTATCCTAGCTTAGAAACCAAATCAATTCTAGCCAAGCTAATATTGTTTGACTAACCCATGTACTAACCTCATTTCTTATATATAAAAAGGTGAAAGCTTTACCTTGGGAGTATCGATCAAATGACACATTTAATCTTACTCAAACAAGTATCTAAAAACACAGGTAGTCTTCTCTTATTCCTTACTTCATCTAAATTCTTTTTATTTTTCTTCTTCCTGGCCCTTCCCCCAGACTTAGGCTTTTCTGTCTCGGTATTTTATGTAATTCGGAGGGTGTCGACCGACATCAAGGGTGTAGTGTTGATTGATACTGATGCTGGTTCTAAAGTCTTGCGATTTGAATACGCTGTAGGTGCTGGATCTTCAGACAGCTCTATGCAGAAAATAAAATCATCACATTCGCTCTTCTCCACATGATCGTAGAAGAAATTCTCTTCAGCACTACTCAGACAGATCTTATTCGTCTTTAGATAAGAAACTTCCCCCACTGTAGCCATGAAGGCTCTTCCAAAATGAAGAGAACATTTCCAGCCTGATTTGATCTCCACGACATGAAAGTCAGCAGCGACAATGCATTGCCCTATCTCTACATTAACATTTTTGATCATGCTGGCTAAGTTTGCCTTGTAGTTCTCCACGAAGGTGAAACTATCTTGAGAAGGTTCTGCCTTTAATCTAAACAGCTCAGCAATATCTTTGGCCATGATGCTGATCGCATATCAAATATCGCAAAGGGGGTAAGGGAAAATGAAGTTATGTATACAACAGGGAATCAAAAACTTCTCAGGGTCTTGTTCCTTCTTTAGTGTCTTCTTGGGTTTACGGCTGAAATTATTAAGCATTAGCTAAATGTACTTGTATGTCTCTCTACTCTCTCTGAAGAAATTACAAAGCCTGCACTGATGATAGGCATTCTCGAAAGACATATTCTTAGGAACCCTCTGAAGAAACTGAAGTTATGTATACAACAGGGAATCAAAAACTTCCCAGTGTCTTTTTCCTTCTTTAGTGTCTTCTTGGGTTTACGGCTGATTATTAAGCATTAGCTCAATGTCCTTATCTGTTTCTCTGCTCTCTCTGAAGAAATTACCAAGTCTGCACTGATGATAGTCATCCTCGAAAGACATATTCTTAGGTACCTTCTCTCCTGAGGTGTTTGGGAACACAGAGTGTCCTAGATTTCCATCTCTTCCAAATTGTAATTCTTTCTTTCATTGCCTGCTAAGCCATGACAAGTTCATGTTCACCTATATGGTGTCGATCGATACTGGGTGTGTGTCATGATCGACACTCTAAACGAAAGAGGTTTCAGCTGGAGTCAATTGCTCTTGTTCTGGTGCAGCTGCAGCTTGCTGATTGGTGTTCACTGTTGGCTTTGTTGATGTCTGAGATGGGTATCGAGTTACACTCGAGTTGTGTTCATAAATACTTGGCAATCTAACTCAATAAGTCACTGGTGGGTGTCGATCGACAACACTGATAGGTGTCGATCCATGCTCGCCTCAACAAGGTATAACCTAGGGGTAAAATGGTGTCGATCTGCGAGTTTTGAATGTTGCTCGATTCTAACCATCTCAATGTATCCCAAGGGATCTTCAAGGGGTGTTGATTGATGCTCAGATGATGGTGTCGATCAACACCAGTGCGAGCTGCCAATAGATATAGAACTTTCGACTTGAAAGTCCCCTTCTTGGAGCTTCTCATGGTTACCACTTCTGGTGCCTCTTGCTTTAATCAGCCTTCCCTGTAACCAGAACTGCTTGCTTCTTCACAGCTTCTGTAGATTGAAAAACTTGAATGTCTAGCATCATGACATGGGCATCCAAGGCTTCAAATTTTCCATTCAACTCTTTGTAGGAAAAATCCAGCCTCAGATTTAAGTTTGCACTCATATTCTGCTGAATCTCTAGGACGCATTCCATCATAGACTCCACCCTCTGAATATAGCCCTCAAAACCAGTTTCATTGATGTGATTCTCATCTTCTTCTGCAGTATGCTCCACCATCAAGAATTCATGTTAAGAACCAATTTCGGCCTTGACCTCAACGATCTTTCCCCGAACCATTGCAGCCAATTTCATCTTTTGCATATCCATATTTTTAGTACTATTGTTAAACACCAAGTTCTCAATCAGTCTCTTTGCTTCCTATGGCGTTTTGATTCTGATATTTCCTTCGCTTGCATCGTCCAACATCAACATATAACGCAAATGAATACTCCTGAAGAAGATTTCCAGAAGTTGAACATCCATGAAACCATGATGTGGACAGTCCCTTTGGTATTTCCTAACCCTATCCCAAGAGCTTCTAAATGCTTTAGTAGGTCCCTGAGAGAATGTCCAAATTTTAGTTTTCACCTCTTCAGCCCTTTCAGCATCAAAGAAAGCAGCGAGAAACACAGTTTTGACATTATTTCAGGTAGTGATAGATCCTGGTGAGAGGAGCTTCAGCCAGTCAATCGCATCCCTAAAAAGAGAATCTATGAACAGCTTGTCGAGGATGTAGTCTTTGTTTCCTTCATGCTCCTGGATACCAGACAAAAAATCTTCTAGTGTTTCAATGTGGTCCATGGTATTTTCATGAGTAAGGCCATGAAAAGAGTTCTGACCCACATAACAGAAATATGCGGGTTTTATATCAACATCCTGGATTGCTGGAGCTTGAATCGAATACATGTTAGGATATAACTAACGAGTCCTAACCCATTTTGCTTTCGTTCTCTTCCAAAGAACTTTATCAACTTCAGAATCAGCAAATGGCTCAGGGAATACAACCCCCTTGGTATATATCCTCTGGCATGCTGCATTACCCAGATGACCCTCGGGGTCATGCAGGTCTCCATTATCATCATTATTCAACATGAGTCTTGCAGCCATCTTTGTCTTGCTGCGTACAGTGTCAATCAATGCAATCAGATGAGTGTCGCTTGACACAAGAAAAGAAGTATTGATTTCTGCTTGGAGTGTGGTGTCGCTCGACACTGACCTCTTAGACTTGTGGGTCGCACGTTCTAACTCAGCTACCTCCTGGTTCGAGAAATCCAAAAGTTATTTTCCCTTGTTGCTTCTGGTACTAAGATGTATGTACCTGAAACACAAGAACATAAAAATTAGTAAACTAAAAAGAAAAACCTAGACGAAAATTTACACTTAGTTTAATGGTGATCAGAGTCCCCGGCAATGACGACAAATTTGATATGCTCAAAGTAACCTTAAAGCTTCTTTCTCAAATAAGAGGTTCGATGTAGTAATTGAGGATCAAATCCACATAGAGTCAGTATCTCACACAATAGGGTATCGGTTTAAGATTAAGCTAGGCAAACAATATAGAAACAGTAAAGAAAGCAATAAGTATAGAACAATTGTAAACGATAAGAAGAAACACTATATCTAGGGATCTATCAATCAAGAGATTCAAAACACAAATAAAGAATTCTCAGGGTTTTACAGATTCAACTCTAGAATTCAAATTCAATAAGAAAGTAATTCAACTCTCTTATGCAATAACTAAACAGATGTCTAAATCCTGTAATTTCAACTCTCGAATGCGAATTCAGGAAGACTGTCGATCCAAACCAATGGTTTAGTGTCGATCGACACATCTTCAGACAAGCATTAATGTAAAAATCAATAATGTTCAACTACAATCCTAGTCCAACTCTCGTATCACCTAGGTATCTAATCCAGCATAATTCATGTTCCGTTAATTGATTGCACTCTCGTGCCTCTCAATTGTTATATGATTCTAGTTACAAATAATCAGTCACACTCTTGTGCTTTTACAACTACTCTAGATCCTAGAATTACAAGCCACCCTTTTGCGGAAATCTATTAACAACCCTAGAAATCCTAATCAATTATCTATTTGACATTATGCTCATCAAATCCCTAAATCAAAGAAGATAATTACTTAGATATAGAAGCAATAACACAAATCATAGTCTGAATAAATAATAGATAAAGAAATCAATGATAAAAAAGGAGTTCCAATCAATATCTGAAGGAGAATTGATATTCTCTCCAAACCTAAAACAATGAATAAAAGAGTGTAGAAACCGTAGCTGTCAACTATTGCTTAAAAACTATAAAAACTAGGTATAAAGTTGGACATGGGCATTATGGTAACTTATGGAGACTAATAGGCCTTAGTCAGTATTAAAATAGACTCGGCACGTATTCTGTCATCAGTGTCAAAGGACACCAAGACAGTGGTGGCGATCGACACTCCTTCTGAATCTCTACAGCTTCCCATCGCGAGTAAGACAGACCACTCTTCAATAAAACGAGTATAACTTTAGATATAACCATAAAATGGCCCTCAAACCGGTTGAAATGGAAATATAACTCAAAGATCTATCTTGTATCATAATATGAGCTCAATTTCACCGTGTAAAGGTCTCCATCCATAGCTAAATGTCCGACGCCTCTGCATCTCAAAAAGCTCCAGAATCTCCATTGTTCTCCAAAACGTACTTGAACCTGAAAACACACTGAAACAGACTCAAAAGACATATAATAGCCTCTAAAAGTGACTTATACCATGGTCTAAAAGTGGTAAATTTCATGGTATATCAAGGGTCAATTAGCTAAATGGGCAGTGGAATATGATGTAATATTAAAACCAGCCACTGCTATCAAGTCACAAGTACTTGTAGATTTCGTAGACAAATTCTCCCCAACCGTGTTTCTTGTTTTATTGTAGAAAATAAGCAACCGTCACGCCGATGGTAAAGCGGGACCCTACACGTATATGAATTAAGCAACGTAAGAGGGACATGAGTTGGCATAGTACTTACCTCCCCATTAGGGGACACGTCTTTGAGAGCCATGATATGTAATTTCAAAGGGACTAACAACAAAAGCGATTATGTGGCCCTAATAGCTGGACTTACCCTCACCAAACAGACGGCCATAGAGAACATCTAGGTCTTCAGCAACTCTCAGCTGATCGTCGACCAAACTTAGGGGAAGTATCAGGCAAAGGATGCGATCATGGTCAAATACAGTAGCCAAGCGTATCGACATATTCCGAAATTGCAAGCTCACCCAAATCCCTAGAGGACAAAATTCCTAGGCTGATGCCTTGGTTAACCTCGGTTTGCCATAGAAACCAAAAGCCAGATTATTATCCCCTTGCTCGTGCTCCAGTGGACAGTAAGGGAGGACAAAACTACGCAAACAGGGATTTCAACTATTAAATAAGAATTGACCTGGATGAACACCATCATCAAGTATTTAAAGAATGATATTCTGCCCGACGACTTAACCAAAGCATGAGAATCAGAAAGAAGACAACCAAATACTGTCTGTCATAGGGAATATTATCAAGGAGATCAATCTAGACTCTTTTCAGAGATGTATCACGTTGGGGCAGGCTAAACTGAAATTATAAGAACTACACAAAGAGGAATGTGGCTCCCACTCCATTGGTAGCAGCTTAGTACGTTGGGCTAGAAGAGTGTGATACTACTGGCACACAATGGCGGATGATGCGCCCCACAAACAAATAATTATGAAAAATATCAAAAACACGCCTATGCCTCGAAGCTTCCTCCGGAAATCTGAAGTTGTGATTTTCTCCCTGGCGGTTCGGGAAATGGGGCATGGATATAGTAGGAAAGCTACTAATCACACTAGAGCAGAAGGTTTGCCTCCTAGTTGTGACCATCAACTTCTCCAATTGGGTGGAAGCACAATCCTTAATTAAAATTACAGATACTCAAATCAGGAAATTCATATGGGTTAATTTTATATTCAGATTCGGAGACCCACAAGAGATTGTCATTGACAACAGGCCGCAGTTCACAAACCATAAATTCAAGGAGTTTGGCATAAATTAGGGAATAATGCTCACACTGGCCACACCAAAGCATCCTCAGTCCAATGGACAAACATAAACTACCAATAAAATTGTAACCAACATGCTTAAGAAGCATCTAGAAGATTTCTGGTGCAGCGTACGAACGGGTGAACAGGTGATCTAAGAACTAGTGAGTTCGAGAGACTTGATTTTGGATAAAATAAAGAGTTTCCAAAGATAGCCTTTTGAGAAAAAATTCATAATAGATTAATTGAATCAATTTGACAAGGAAATACGAAAAAACTCATGTATTAATTATCAAAGCCTCATTATTATGAGAACCTCGACTCTATTTATATAGTAAATTCCAAGCCATAAACCAGTTAGGAATAGGAAAGATAAATACTAACTACAAAAAATCATAAAAGTAAAGTAAATATTGGAAAATTTGAAAATTTGAATCTTATTCTAACTTGAGAAAAAACTCATAAAAGTAAATATAGAAAACGATATTGATAAGGATGATAATTTGAATAATTTGATTAATTATCATGTTGGCACCAACAATCCAGATGACACTGCTTCGGGTCCCTCCTGGTAAATAAAAAAGATTTGTCCCTGAATCTAAATCGTCATCTTTGATAGGGAACTTTAAAATAAATGACGTAATGAGATTGAGTACCTTCCTTAAAAGCGTTGAGAAGATAGTAGTAGGAGCTGTTGGGGAAATGTATGTGAAGAACTATCAATCTTCTTATTTGTAATTCCTTATATGTGACCCATTCATTTGTATTTTTTTCACTTTTTTTATCATTCACAAACTCATGATTTTGGAAAACATATTCAGTATGCTTAAATGGTGCTTTAGTAATAATACTATACTCCTTGAACTCCGCCTTGAGAGATGCGACGACCATACCACTATGTGACTCAATCGGGGACGAGATGGTTGATTATAACAACACAAAGACATGCATGGTCGTGCCATGATTCATGAAAGTCTTGTAAGACCACACATGTGACTTAAACTGAAACTTTACCTCGTCACAGAGGTTAAAGACCATGAAACATCAAAATTCTGACACGCAATATTGAGGGCAAGAAAACGTTGTGCCACGAATGAAAATCCAGCATGGAATTTACAAACACCTCGTGGACACGTTCAAGAAGGTAGGAATGCATGTCACCCTTCAAACGAAGTTGAGAACCAAGAATATCCACCTTTGCCAACATCTCGTGGACACGTGCAAGAATGTAGGAATGCATGTCCCCCTTCAAACGAAGCTGAGAAGCAATAATATCCACTTTTGCCAACATGTTAAGCTTCGCACACCATATGTCTTGCGAATTAGTAGCTTTTCCTTTAAGTTCCCAAGTGATAAAAAGCAATCGACTAGATGACTGAATCGTTGAAGCATAGACGTTACAATCTACACTAAAAGCAAAGCCATAGTAAAACAACAACTTCCATGATGAACAAACAATCTCGAAACCGACAAACATATATATCTGACATATCTTGGAAATCTATTTTGTGATACACAAGTCCTTTTCTTCCCGTATAAATTTTCACAGCTAACCAGTCTGCTAACAGAACATACATATAGACCAACTTCTTAAAATATAGCTTTATGTCTAAGAATTCAATCCCAAGAAACAAGATGAAATGATCAAATTAACCTCAAGAAACTCTTTCAAATAAGAGTGTCATTGTAGTACTTAAGGATCAAATCCAGAGGTACTGAACATCACACAATAGACTTATGGTTTCAAGTTAAGGTAAGCCAGAAACATGAAAACAATAGATATACATAAACTAAATAGAAAGTGTTGGGGTCAAAATCGGTTACGACAGAATCGACGTCGGAAACCTACCGGGAGAATGCATTTTTTGGTGTCAAAAATGGTATTCTCGAAATCAGCATCTAAATCGTGTTTCTATACGAATGCAGTCTTGAAATCGAATTAGCGCAAGTCTCCGGGCAAAAACTCGAAAGAAAGAAACCCAAACCGACCAACTCGCCCTTATGGCGAGTTGTACAAGGACAACTTGCAATACGGGCGAGTTGGTCTGCATGGACCGACCAACTCACCCGTATGGCGAGTTGGACAATGTCAACTCGCCATACAGGCTAGTTGGACAGAATGGACCAACCAAATCGCCTGTACGGCGAGTTGTACTGTCCAACTCGCCATACAGGCTAGTTGGATGGCATGACACTACCAACTCGCCCTACAGACGAGTTGGTAGGCACTACACGGCCAACTCGTCAAATAGGCGAGTTAGACGACGCGAGCAATCTGACCCGTTCGTTCGGCAAGTCGGATCAAATCAATCTAGTTTCACATCATCCTCGTTAAACTCCTTCTTTTGATACTTGATCGAACTTATCTTTGTTCCATCTTGATCGGGATTGAATTAGAACCTTACCGAAAGAACTCGTTTTCTCGAGAAAGGATAGGATTGATCGTATGAGACGATAACGGTTAACTAAACAACTAGAGTCACACGCTTTATATGCAAGATCCTAACTCTCGGACTACATCGTCTTAGCAATGTTATTTCGATAAAATCGTAAAAACGCCTAAGTCGGAAAACGGCCCGACGAGGTTTAAAGCTCGGCTAAAGGCCCACTCGCGATTTTATCCTAAATCAAGCCTAAACTTTGTGACGATTTTTATCTTTTCTTTTGCAGGAAAGGATAAATGATAATTTTGAAGGGATAAATTGCAAGATCGAAGGATAAATGTTAAGTTTCCGAAGATAATCATGAAGATCGAGGAAAAAAGGAATATTTCTGCGAAGCGATAAATTCGACCAAGGGCAGAAGGGGAAAGAGAAAACCGCCTCTAGAGGAGTATATAAGGACTTCGAGGGTGATGATGCAGAGGACACACAAAAATCTCTACACAGAGCAAACATAGCTTAGCACTTAGAGCATTTAGGCAACTTTCCGTTTTTGTTATTCGAGTTACGATTCAACTAGGGTTTTGCAGTCCAAGGTTATTAGAACTAGGGAATCTCGCCGACAGCTCTCACAGCCTAGTCTCCTATCCTGTTGTAAACGCTCATACGCAAATTCAAAATAAGACATCTATTTTCTCTCTTTTTGATTCTTACTTTATTTTCCGTATTTACTTCGTATTCTGACTGATTGGCGTATGGTTTAACAGATATTCGGGACCTCTGGGAAACTAGGGTTTACCTTGCGTTCCTAATTCAACGGAAATCGACAGTGCGAATTTCGGTTCCTACAAATAGGTACATAGATAAAGCGTTAGATTCAAAGATATATCAAATAGGTAATGATAACTCATATAAATAGTTGTTAAGTTTTATTAGGATCAGTCCTAGAACTCGAATTCACAAGTTATTCAGCCAGCTCTCGATACGATTACTGTTAGATACCTAAACTATCAGACTCCAACACTCATTGTTGATCTAGTAATTCTAGACAACCATTTATGTTCCAATTTGATATGTTCCCAAGCAGTAAGAAAAATCTTGTGAGGATGCAGTATGATTACCCTAATAGTTTTATAATTCAAAAGTTCATCATAATTCTTTAAAAATCTTAAACCTAACAAGATGATTATTCAAACATGATAGAAATAAGACAAAGCAAAGACTGAAAAGATAAAACCACAGTAGTTCCAAAAAGATTCTTGAAGGAGTTCTTCCCTTCTCTCCATACTCAGAACAAAACTTTAAAAAAATTGTAGCCTTAGTTGTGGTTGGAGAATAGACTAAATAGGTTAAAACACGTTCATTGGTCTTTTTGCATATAGAGAAACTTTTGGGACAAAGATCAATTATCAAATTTGATTAAAAAATGCCGGGCATTGATCAGAACGAGTGTCGTTCGACATCCACATTGGTGTTTTTGAGACTAGCACACAATCTCGACAACTTCCTCTTGTATGTAAGACGAACCACTCTTCTGTAAAACAAGCATACCTATTGATCCAGCCGTTAGATCAACCTCAAACTGGTGGCATTGGAAAACTAACTCAATTTCTTATGTTCTATCTAAATTTGAGGCCAATCACACGATAGAAAGTTCTGCAACCGTAGCTAAACAACTGATGCATTTGCATAGTTCTGCATCTCAAATAGCTTAAAATCTCCAAAGTTTTCCAGAACATACATGAACCTAAAAAAGATCTGAAACGACTCCAGATATAGTATGAAGACTCTATTACTGTGGAAAGTGGCAATTAAACGAGTCCTTCGGCATGACTCCAAGAAAAATAACCCGTCAACGAAGTCAATTACAGCCTCCAGAGTCAACCAAAGAAGAAGAGCATTATCCTTGTTGAAGAAGATGGAGACAATGTTGTCTTGTTTCAGACAAATCTGTATATTTTTCCATGATTTAAAAACGCCACAGTAGCAATATGGGAAGAAAATTAGGCGTGAAAGGACACCAATGTGACACTTGTACAGTGAAAATTATGTCCGAAAAGATGCAGTAAAAACAGGGAAATGCATCCACGGAGCATCCCATAAGAGAGTAAAATGTAATCACGCCAATACCACATATTGAGACACTTCATGACCTAAAGTAGATTAGGTGCACCATCAGACATGCTTTGCAGTCCTTGTATTGCAGCCATATGCATGGTAAATCACCACAAACTGTTGCATTTGACATGTAAGCATATGCTTCAACCCTAAACAGAATGGCCTCATTCCCTTTTGACAAGAAGAAAGCAGAAGACCTTTTTCCGCATCCTCATAGAAAAACAAATGGTCGTAGGTTAACCAAGTTGCGTCACTAACCAAGCTAACCACAATTCATGCGTCATACATGATGTTATCCTTTCATCAAAGGAGAAAAGTGTATGGAGAGAACCACATATCAGAATAATCATAGAATTCTGAAAAAGAAATAAAACATGCAGCCCAAAGTGCACACAACTCTATGTTTTAGTGAGCTGTCTCGTACATTGCATCCTGCAAGACGGATGTTTATATTGCTGTTCACAAAATCGAGAATAGTTTGATAAGCCAATTGTTTTCCAGTAAACCCGATGACATCTGGATTCCCATGGAGATAAAAATTCGATCAAATATCTCTTGAAGAAGTTACCAATGATAGTGTTTTTGAGAGTCCCGATATGAAAGACTGGATTCGATGAAGGAAAACTCTTTGAGCCGAGTTTTGTTGGATTCCAGTTAAGGGAGACAAAAAGCGTCGGTGGGTTATTCCAAAGGTGTTCTATTAGATCTTAAGAAGTTTGTCGGTAAACAAGATAGGATAATCAATGGTAAAGAAAGTGGCCACTGCTGAGAGCTTGCCATGAACGTATAATTCGGCAAATTACAATGCAAGTATGTAGATTCAAGACCCACCCCTCCCTATTTCTTGCTCTCCTTTATATAATCAGTCAATGGCACTCCTAAGTCGTTTTTTTCTTAATGGGCCTCATCTGTCAGGCCGAGCGTGTAGACCAACAAATCATGTTATCAAGCCAAATACTTTTTGTCGTCTCGACTACTCGACTGCGCAGCAAATTCTTCCGGCGAAAGGTAGTCCGGAGCCAAGCAGAGCCTCACGCTAATGGCCAAAAACCGGGCCGCGCTCCTCAGGGTTAATGGGCCAGGACGGCTATTTCATGGGCCTTGTAGAGGATGTAATTCACCTCCTACAGTAAGTCCTCCTAGTTCACTGACGAATGGCGTAGTCAATCTCAGTGAATTTTTCGGCCTGGTTCGAATATAGGTGGTCTGGTACGAGAAGATGGATTGTCGCTTATTAGGATTTATTCATCACGTTTCTTCTCGTTTTTTTTCTATATTGGTGGTAATTTCTCGCCTTGCCAGGCGATGCGATAAGATTTCCTCCATATCTGAGTTGTATCGTTCGGTTGTGCTGAGTCGAAGGCTTAAGTCGAACGTTTCCGCAAGGCCGAGAGATGATTCCTTTGAATGTTAAGTTGGTCGATTAGGATTTTATCTCTTTCATTCGATTTATGTCGATCTGGAAGCGGAACCGTTGCAAGAAGAACTGGTCATTCGATGAGATGCTGAATCGATTCGTGTTTGGAAGTCAAACGGTCATGGGGAAGATGGGCATTTAATGGGATCTCAAAGCCCATTTATGTCGGGAAGTTGAAAGGTCGCGAAGGAAAGTGGGTGGCTGAAAGGCTTTAGGGCCCATTTAGGCTTTGCTAGACCTAATCATTGCGTCTCCAGAAGACGCACCTCCTTTTTTCTTATAAATATGCGACCCTCTCTCATTCTCCTCATTCTTCTCTGCATGCTAAGGTACTTCTCTTTCTTCTCTCTTCTTCTCTCTCTATGTTTTATTGTAGAATATATATCGTTTCGTTGCTAATCAGGTCGCCAAGGAAGAGGTTATCACAGAAGGAGAACGGAAAGGCGGCAGTCACCACTCCCGTGGGAATAATCCATTTTGTTGGTCTATATGGTTCACCCGGCCTTGGTCGATCTGGTATACCCGGCTGTCTTGGTAGATATGGTTCACCCGGCTGTCTTGGTCGATCTGATTCACCCGGGTCATCTAGATCTTTTTCTTTTCCCCCAGCATCATTTTCAGTCTCTTCCTCAACTTCTTCTTATTGTTTTTCAGTTTCACCTTGATCATGAAAGCCCACTTGACTAGGTCTAGGTTCATCATCCCCCCCCCTCATGGTCAAGGTGGGGTTATTGTGGTGCAGCCGTCCGACTTGGAGGTTCATTCTTTGGTTCTTCAGTAAAACTAATACCAAGTCCCTCTAGAATCATTCTCAGATTAGCTGCTCTATCTGATTCTTGGGATAACTCCTCCAGGTATGTCTACTTATTTTCTTCATCGTAACCTTTTATTTCCACAAACTTCACCTCTCTTGAAACTAACACCCTTCTACTCACTGGATCATAGCATTTATACCCCTTCTGCGTAGTTGAATACCCAATAAACTTAGCCTTGACACTCTTGACTTCAAGTGTGTTCTGTAGTTCACCAGGGACTAGCACAAAGCAAAGGCACCCAAACACCCGGAGATAATCCAATAGAGGTTCGTATTTGTTCAACACCTCAAATGGGGACAGGTCTTAAATAAACTTGGTGGGCATGCGGTTGATCAAGTAGAATGCAGATGCCACTGCAGCACTCCATAACCGTTTTGGGACATTGGAGTGAAATATCATTGACCGTGCCAACTCCATAAGGTATTGTTCTTCCTCTCTGCCACACCATTTTGTTGAGGAGTGTAAGGGCAACTTGTTTGACGTAAGATTCCATGTTGAGAAAGGTGTTGTTTGAAAGCATGGCTTATATACTCCCCACCATTATCTAATCTAAAAATTTTAAGCTTACCATTGTAATGGTTAGTCACATAAGTTGGAAAAATCTTAAATGCATCAAGAACCCTATCCTTATATGGCATCAAAGTTATCTAGTTGTATTTAGATTTTTCATCAATGAATGTCACAAAGTACTTATAATTATCCCTAGACAAGCAAGGTGCAGTCCACATATCCGAATGAACTAAATCAAAGCATTTATCATAAGTAGTACTAGATGTTGGAAAAACAGTCTTACAATTCTTGCCTAAAATGCAAGCTCCACACTCAGTATTTTTAAACACGACACATGGAAACATCAAGTTAATAGCTCTAACATAAGGATGACCTAGTCTAGCATGCCACAAGACATCATTATTCAACATAGAAGCAGAAGTAAATGAGTACACATAATCAGGAACATGAGTAAGATCTTCTAGCATATATAAGTCTCCCTTGGTTACTCCCTTCCCAATTAGTCTCTTGATCTCAATATCCTGAAACTTCACATCATTAGGGCTAAAGATCACATTGCATTGTAAATCAGAAGTACACTTCTTCACGGATAGCAAGTTTGAAGTGAAGTTAGGCATGTAGAAGGCCCTAGATTCTTTATCAAACAATTTCAAATTGTTTATTCCCTTAATTGGGACCTTCTCACCATTAGCTATCATTACATGACCATAAGCTGGTTCAATATCTTTAATAAGTCTAGTATCAGTGATCATGTGATGGGATGCACCAGAGTTAATTATCAAAGTTTTAGACATATTGCAAGCATTATATGAATGGAAACTTCTAGCTGGTTCATATGCAATTCTAGACTGACCTAGATGATTATTTGGGTCATACTCAATCCTAGAGTGATCAATACTACCAGTTCCAACCAGGGATGCATCAAAAGAATACCCAAGGATGCGACCATTGGCCTTGAAGATCTTGATTAGAGCATCAATGTCTGATCTCCTAATCAAATCGTTTTCATTGAACCTCTAGTTACTTGGTTGGGTGGTTTGAGTTGACATGACCACCATCTCTCGCCCATATCCTTCATTGATCCACTTTGAGGTACCCTCATCACTTTTCCCAGCAGCACTTTTCCCATGTTGCTCACTGGTTCCATGGAAGAGGTGAGCTCTTCCATCCTTCTCCTTCATGAACAAGGACAAGTGTGGATGTAAGATCCAACATTGACTCTTCTTGTGTCCATGCCTCTTATAATGATCACATGTCCCATTGAACTTCCTTTCTTCAAACCGGTTGTGCATAACTCGTTTTGCTTGAGGAACTTCAACCTGATTGGCTAGAGAGACCTCTCCTTTACCTCCAAAGAGTCCAAGAGACCCTTGCTCCTTCTGAATTTGAGCGCATACATCCTCTAGATTAGGAAGTTTCCCACCTCTTAGTATATGCTTGATTAGATCATTGTAAGTAGGATTTAAGGTAAGAAAGATGCCAAAGACCTTATCTTGCTCTCTTCTCTCATTTAGCTCATCTTAGTCAGTAGTGTTTGGCCTCAACATCTCCAGCTCCGACCATAAAGCCCTAAACTTTCCCAAGTGTCTTGTAAACTCCATGTCCTCTTGAACCAGATTGTTGATTGCCCTCTTCACCTCAAACACCCTACTAAGGTTTGAAATGTTCCCATACACCTTCTTGAGTGTATCCCAAAGATCTTTTGCATTCTCACAGTAACTATATGCCTCCAAGATTGAGGGATCCAACGAGCTTTGGAGAATAGAAATAACCAGCATGTCTTCTTGCAACCACTTGTCCTCCTCGGTTGTGGGATCCTCCTCATCATTTCCATCCTCAGTAATGAGCTTTGGAGCTTCACCAGACGTTATATGTCCCCACAAACCCTTACTCCCCACAGCAGTCTTCACCAACTGAGACCATTGGAGGTAGTTTCCTCCCTTTAGTGTAACCGGAACCACACCCTTGTTATTTTCCATCTTGATTGTCTTGAACAAAGGATGAGATCCAAAAGTCTTGAGTCTTTGTGTGAATCAAACCCAGATTATGAGGAACCTGGCTCTGATACCATAAAATATTTTAGATAATCTTAGGTTTGTTGATAGATTAGAGAGATAAGATAGAAGGCTTAACCGAATAACAAGTTAAAAATGTAATCATGATTAAGAGTATAACAGAGGATTATGAACTGTCTACTTTATTCATTAAGATGAGATCACAAATATATAGAGTAGAGGTTACAAGGGTTTTCAGAATCAAAGAATGGAACATGTGGTCTGGGAGAGGTGGTGGAGGGTGCTGGTTACTTTCCAGCTGTTCGAGTCTGTCAAGGTCTATCCTCTCTTCCTTTCCAATGGATGGATAAGGGTAAATACCCAAAGAAGGCGCATGGTAACTCCTTCCTTTAACCCGATGATCTTTTTACCATTTTATTGTCCCAACTATTCTTCACCCATTCATTAATCCCTTAACCCCAAATATGTGCCTCAACTTAACATAAGGCTCGACCACCCGTGTGATTTACGGCTGCACCTTCATGCGTTTCGGCCATGACAAGTCTGGTTTCTTATCCGTGGATTCATTTCATGAGGACTTATTTGTGGTGTATCGGTGATTTGTCAATGACGACATAATGGGCACTGCGTGCCTTTTATCGTCTGGCTGCCCATTTCTCAAGGGGTTGTTTACCATTTGTGAGGTAATCGATCAGTTCGGTGCGCCATTCTAAGATGGGTGGAATGTTTTTAGTCAAGCTGACACTTTGTTCTGTGGCCGTCGAACTGGTTATCGAAGCCACGATGAAGTTAGTCTTGGTAGATAGGTTGATGCTCGGTATCGATCCAATGGATAGGGATCGTCATTTTTACTTGATCGCGGAGTCTACTTCCCAGCGCGGCAAGGACATCGGCGCACACTGTTTCACCGCGTGGGACTTTTAGAAGCTCAAAGAACTCAAAATCTTTGGTGAGGCTCTGCACGAGTTTCAGGTGTGCGTCCTTTCTTTCCTTTTGGGCGTCGTAGTCGCCGCTGAATTGATTGGTACCTAGATGTGAGTCGTAATAGGGGCTAAGTCGTTTTGCCTTGACGGATTTGGCCAAGCGAAGGGCCGTGATGAGCGATTCATATTCTGCTTCGTTGTTGGACGCGGCAAAACTAAAGCTCAATGATTTTCTGATCAGTTCGCAAGTTGGCGATTGCAGTTGAAAGCCAACCACTGAACCTTTGTTGAGAGAAGATCCTTCTACGTGCAGGATCCAATTTGAGATTCAGCAGGGTGAGATCCTGTTCAAGTTCTAGGGCGAGCTCGATTAGAAAATCAGCTAATACTTGGGATTTTGCCGCGGTGCGGTTTTTATAAGTTATCTAGAGCTCACTGAGTTTGATAGCCCATTTGGAAAGACGCCCCGATTGTTTGGTATTCTGCATGACCGTCCGAAGAGGTTGGCTGCTTAGGACCTCGATCGAGTGGGATTGAAAGTTGGGCCTTTGTTGCGCAAGTTCAATGTTCTCGTCATTAGACACATCATATATTAGATCGTCATTCCAATACTTGAAAGTTCCTTTGATGTGTATTTTTTCTAATCAAAATCAGCATCATCATCATCGTCCGTGTTGTATTTTTCATATATTGGACCATAGGTAAGAAATTTGAAAGTTTTCTCGTTGTTTTTCTATGTAAGGAACACATCATCAACATCATTTTCACTATCGTCTTTGGCATACTCGTCGTCGTGGAGTTCATCATTGACGTTTCTATCGATACATGCATGAGGTGGTAGGGTAACATTCAAAGCTTGGAGCGATGAAGTTATAGCATACAACAATTGCTTCAGATTGTTGCGGATGAATTCTAAAATTCACTCAGAAATAGGATTTTGAATCGATTGAATCTTATATAAAAAGAATGCTAAAAATAGAAAGTATAGGTACTAAATATCAATCGAAAATGGATGTTTATTGATTATATCGAATGTGAGTACACATATATTTAAAATCAAATGAATTAGAATATATTTTATAGCTATGGAGAACTTGGATCCCCTTTCTTCTCTTTTCTTCCTCCTTTTATAAGTCTCTTTGGTGAATCGTAACGGAGGCTTGTGTTGCGGCATGAATCGTAACGGAGGCTTGCGTTGGGCTGAAACCTTGACATGCCTTTGTTTTTCTAATGGCCTCTGATTTATACTTATAGTGGGACTTTTGTTCAATTGGTGTGAAATACCGGAACGGGTTTAGGGTAGGTGAAACTCTGCCCAACAATAGCCCTCCCCCTGAGTGCGATGTGTCTCAGGTCGTTGTATAGGTTGGGTGTTGAATCCGGCCCAAATGATGTTTCATAGACTCATTGTTCTTTTGGTGTTGAGATCCGGTTTGAGAGTCTGGATTGGCGTATTGATTTGATAGCATTGGGGTTGGAACATTCTCCAAATTGTCTTTGAACAGTCGTTTAGATTGGGTTTTGAGCTTTTAGTTATTTCATCTTCCATCGTTCTCAGATCGTTTTCGAAGTTTACTTTGTTTTCCCTCTATTAACCTTCTTCCCTTCTCTGATTCAGTTTAATGGCGTCTTTTGATTTTTTTCCTGCTGTTCCTCTGTCGGTTTCATTTACTTCTTCGTCCTCGGGCAACGATTTAGCCATTTTACGCCGTAAAAGGCCTATTGTAACAACCTCATTGGTTGAATTGAATCCCAGCGCCAACCCTGCTAGTCTAGTTCCTATGTGGACCGGGTTGGAATTCTGATGTCTTCCGACTTACTGTTTCACTCTTAAATATCTTTGAGATCAAAAGATTCTATTAACAAATTAAGGAGCAGTTTGGGGATTTCCTCTTGATGGAGTTTCACTTGCCTCTTTCATCTGAAAGGTCGCATTTTTCTCTTGAGGGGTCTTTCAATATGTACGAGTATTTCCTGTGAGATTGTTATATATGGTTTCCTCTCCCCCGTCTTTTGTCACTTTATTGCCAGAGTCGTGTTATCGGAGTCTCTCAGCTTCCCGTTAGTGGTATTTGGGTCGTAGTAGCTCTTTCTGTTTTGTCTAGCGAGCTTGGTCGAGCTATGACTCCTCAGTTACTCCAGGCCGTGACGTATTTCAAGGCTGTGCCCAAGAAAACCGGGATGTGTTACGTGTTTGGCCGTCCTCAAATCATTACGGACCTTCCAAGTAAGGTGCAGGATTGGGAGAGTAAATATATCTTTGTGTAATTCAATGCAGCTTTGGTGGATGCCGATCTCACTGTTGTTGTGAAAAGAGAATGGAACGAGATTCCTGGTTAGTTTTGTTTGGTTCAAACTCTTGTGATGATTTGGATGTTTTTTGCTTCATTTTTTTTCTTTTTATGTTTCATAGTTCTTCCTAAGAGGTCTTAATATTTTTGATTGGAGTTTGAGAGCACAAGAACTTCTTTCTCTCCCAAATCGTTCCTGGTCATCAATTACGCCGAAGCGCATAATGGCCGTCCTTGGCATCATCTCTGGTACTTTTATTTTCCTGTATTAAGTTTACACCTTTGTTGGTTTTGCGTAATGTTAGTTGTTGTGACTATGCGATTCTTGTTGAACCTTCTTTTCGTCACGCTTCTACCCTTACCAAGCCGGAGTGCCGTCAGAATGCGAAAATTTCTAGGGGTGCTGAATATGCTAAGGTTAGAAAAAGAGAGAGATTAATTAACGCATCGAACGACGTCGGGAGAGACACACTTGAAGTTCCTGGTGTCAAAGTTGACCATAGGTTTGACCATGATGTCTATCTGCCGATGTTGGGGGGGGGGGTGGGGGGGGGGATGGCTCACATGATCAGTCTTTTCGTGATTCTGATATTGTGGGAGATGACTCATCTGTCCATCAGGAAAAACGTGGTAAGTTAACTCCTTTGGAGATGGAGTAGGTGATTCTTTTCTGGTATCGTTTAGTATAAATGGTATCATTCCTCTTTAGGAGGATGCTAAGAACTGTGCTTGCCTTTGCCAATATTTTTGCTTAGACCTGGGTTTAGTCTAGGTTTGTTTTACTTTCAAGTTACTGATTTTTCTTTTCCCTTGTCTTTCAGGTGCATGCAAAAGAGTACCAGGAGCAATAAAGGACAAGAATTACAATTCTCAGACCCGCAGAAACTCGAACGTACAATCCGCAAAGAAAGACGACAAGAATCGATCGACGACATACATTCAGCGTCGACCAACACTTCTTTACGAATAGCATCAACGGGCATGAGAACTCTAGCATCGACCGACATTGATCACTTAGCATCGTTCGACAGCATCTCACCCGCATCGATCGATGACAACAGTTGAGTTCAGATGGTTGTGCCTATAATTGTGGTTCAGAATGAGAGTGGAGACTTGCATGACCTCAACGGTCATCTGCGTAATGCATCAGGTAAAACGATAGACGATCAAGGGGCTGTAATCCCTGATACAGAAGAAGAAGTATACGCTGCAATATCTCAACCTAAATCTAACGCCCAAGCTGCTCAACGAACGCTGGCTGACAACAACCGTCCAGACCAGTTCTATTTCTACGCGAACAGATCCACCATTCGTCCTCCAACTTTACATAGAAAAGATTTTGATATCAAGCCCGATTTCTTCGGACTTGTAGCACAGACACCTTACCATGGGTTACGACATATGCACCCTATAGATCATCTGGAGCTATTTGAGGATCTACTGACTGCTATTAAAGCCTATGGAGTCCCTGAGGACTATCTTTTCTGTAAGCTCTTCAAGTACTCACTTGCTGGAGAAACTTCATATTGGCTTAAGAAACTACCACCAGGATCCCTGACATCGTGGAATGACATCAAAAAAGCTTTCTTGCGTAATTTCTTTGATGACGAAAGAGCAGATGATTTGAGGAGCAAGATTGGTACTTTCTCACAAGAAACTTCAAAGTCTTTCAAAAACTCTTGGATCAGATTCAAGTCCTACCAGAGAGACTGTCCACAACATGGGTTCAACGAAGTGCAGCTCCTTAGGCTTCCTTCAGAGGTATTGGATTACAATATCAGATAGCTTTAGACACAGCTAGTGAGGGAACCTTCAGCTCCAGAACCCCTGAAGAAGCTACAAGATTGATAGAAAACCTGGCATCCAGTAGTAGAACCAAGAACACCGATTTTGAGAGAAGGAAATCAGCTCCAACTGTGAGAAAGGAGCAAATTGAAGAGGTCAAGGCAAAATTGGATAGTGTTCAGAAATTTTTTTAAGAAGAAAGTTACTTTTGCGGACGTGGAAGCAATTGAGTCTAGAGATGATGAGTTTGATGAAGAAAATGTAAACTTTATTGATGGGAATGGTTTCCATAGACAAGGGAATTCAGGATTCAACAGGAACTCCTATGGTATTGGTTAAGGGAGTAACTTTTATCAAAATTCGTAGCGAAGGCCTTTCAACAGCTAGTAATTCATTGATCCGAGCTTGTTGTTCTTCTTGGATCCGGGGCACTTTTTCCATTCGTTGCAGGGCTTGCTGTCGCAGCGTGTCTTGTTTCCCTATATTATGAAGCAAAATAGCATAATAATCACGTACATTTTCTGGAACTCCTTCTAGTAAAGCTTGAAAGTTGATAGGTTGGGTCGCTGGATGGTGGAGTACCGTCTGAGCCGTTTTAAGGTCCAAAAAATGGAGTTCCATGGTCGTCAGTTTTTGGTTCCGTGTTGCTTGACCCTGGATGGTTTGACCCTTTTAAAGCTATGTTTTGGGTGTTGGTAGCGGCCATTATGATTTGCAATATGTGATTTCACATCGGTTTGAGAGGGATGTATAAAATAGAACTTTCCACTCCTTCTAGCGCCAAATGATGAATCCTAAAATTCACTCAGAACTAATGTTTGAATCGCTTGAATCTTGATTAACAAGAATGCTTAAATAGAAAGGTTATGTACTAAATATCCAATGGAAAATGGATAATTATTGATTATATCAAATGTGAGTACAAAAGTATTGAGAATCAAATGAAGTAAAAGTATAATATAGCTTTGGAGAACTTAGATCCCATTTCTTTTCTTTTCTTCATCCTTTTATAGGCCTCTTTGTTGGATCGTAATGCTTTGCGGTATAAATCCTCATTTCTTTAGGTTGTTTTAAGAAATTTGACTCCCTTGTTTTCTATTTTTACTTTCCCGACCTCGGGGAATCCGAGGTTGGCTGAAACCTTTACAGACCTTTGTTATACTAATGGGACTGCGATATATATTTATAGTGGGCCTTTTTTCAAGATCTCAGACAGAGTCTGGGGCAGGTGAAACACGGCTCCAACGGTTGCCATCGGCAATAGGCTAGTTACAGGTAGAGAAAACACAAAAACAATCTTAAGGAGTGTAGCAAAGCTAAAATACCAACCTTGCACAACGTATTAACTGATGAAGGGTCGATCTAAGAACTAGAGAGTTCGAGAGACTTGTTCTTGGATTGATCAAATAATTTCTGGAGATAGCTTCTCTGAGACCAACTTCTTGAGAGATGAATTGAATCAAACTGCAAAAGGAAATAAGAGAAAACTCTATATATTATTATCCTAACTTGAGTAGGAAAGACAAATACTAACTAAAAAAAAAAGAAATTCTATATATTATCCTAACTTGAGAAAACACATAAAAGTAAATATATAGAACGAAAAAGATGATAATTCGAATAACTATAATGTTGGCGCCAATATTCAGATACCGCTGCATCAATACCCAAGTAAAATGGGCGGAAGAACTGCTAGGAGTCCTGTAGGCCTACCCAACCACAACTAAAGTAGCTACCGGGGAAATACCTTATTCCTTGGTTTACGGCATGAAAGCAGTACATTCGACCGATGTACACGTAAAAATGGCCGTCTCCGAACCTTATCTCTGGACCTCGTTCTACTAGAAGAAAAGAGAGATGCAGCAGAAATAAAAAAGTGGTGCTACCAACAAGAAATCTCTAGAAGCTACAAAAAATGTCAGAACCAGAACCTTCCAATAAGGGGATTGTGTCCTCGGACGAGTATTATACAATAAGATGATAATTCAGTAGGAAAAACTGACCCCGGGATGGGAAGAACCATATAAGATAATCTAGGTGGAGGGAGGTAAACTGCAAGATAGTTACGGCAAGTCCCAACCGAATAGTTGGAACGCTTTGCATCTAAAAACCTACTACATTAAAATAATATCTCAGGATCACATTCTCTAAGGCATTACATCTAATAATTAAGTACTTTGGTTTCCTACTTAGCTCCTATTTATGCTCTATATCTCTGGACTGATTTTATCTTCTAAAATATGAGTTACTTAAAACTAAGGTGTAGAACGAGAACCAATGTAATTAAAGGGTCAAATGGGTCAGTTCGACCCTTCACAGGATCCTTATCCTAAGAAAACTTAAATCCTTGCATATAAGTGGTACGCCCACGAAAATGATGCAAATGGTGTACAACTAAAGTAAGAATAGGCCCACACAGCATGAGTGTTTTGTCAAAAATACCTAGTTCTTGGACGAAGGCCACACAGGAAAACACATGCAGGAACTCTTCATACGAAATGTGCATACTTCTGCGTCAAAACGCTAAGTGCTAAACAGAGAACAATAAGCGTGAAGTACGCTTGCAGAATACTGTATAGAAATCCCATAGTTTATACATGGAGCAAAGTGTGCAAAGTCCGCACCACATGAGCACCCTCATTCCCTGCTTACCTAGACGTGGAAAGCTGTAAGACTTACGTTGGAGTCACCACCCCAGGTAAGCTCACACCAGCACTGATCGGTAACACCAGCATGTGATAAAGTCTGACAGCAGCTTACCTGCAAGAAGCAGAATGCAGCATCATGAGACAATGTTAGTGTCCTACTTCTGAGTGGCAAAGTACAATGTCTAGACGATAAAGGCAGTAGCCAACCTTCAGGACGCGGAATACGCTATAAAAAATAACAACCGCCGGGTTAATTATTTTAAAGAAAAAAAATCTGGATTTATAGTCGACACCATGCACCTTCGGGTTTCAGAACAGCTCAGACAAACTCCTGGTCAATATTCTACACTTCGCAAAACAACCTCTGGGATAAAATAAGCAAATACATATCTTCCTCTAAGAATGAAGCTTCAACACCCTGGAACCTCTCGTTTCTTGAGTGCTAAAACTACAACTCCTCTGGGATCTGAAGACCAATCCCTGGAAACCTCAGAGTTCTCAAGGATAAGAACTGTAAATAATCTGGGATTGGACATGTGAACTCTCTTTGGCTCATGGGTCTTAGAAATAAACTATATAGACTCTCCGGGATCTAATCAGCTATTATATCAAACATCCAGGTTCAGTAAGCACAAATTCTATTTGGTTAGACATAACCCAAATAGCCAACCTTTTAAATTCCGGCTTATGAAGTAAAAAAGCTACAGGTTCCCAAGAATTGAATCGATACTCCTATTGAGTTTTGGGTTCCTAGCGGTAAGGTCTGAGTAATCATCCAGCTCCCTTCAGAATCTGGGTCTAAAAGATGGATTTCTTATAAATCAAAGTGTTTTTACTTCTAAGCTACGAGTTTTAAATACTATGATGTGAAAATTGTTCGGGATGAAGTTCTATATCCTCACAGCCCCCCCCCCCCCCCCCCAGCGTCGAAGAGGATTTGATCTGGTACTCTAGCTTCTTCATATTCGGACTCCAGATCCTGCCGCCTGAGGAAAACTCCGAAGTTTTGAAAAGGATATATCCAAGTTGCTAGCATTCTCTTAAGATTATTCGGCTTCTAGGAGATAAAGGATTAAACAGTTAATTCAGAAAGCCCATTTAGGGAAGAAGAAGAAAAGGAAAAAGAAATAAAACAAGCGAATCCATAAGCAAAATGCCACAAAGGGCCGGTGTGACACCCCCGATGGTAGATGACATGGTCAATGCTCCCTGAAAGCCAACCCAAGGTTACCAAAATATTTCCGAGTGCCTTGGACTAGCAATCTGGAAAATCAACGTTCCTATCAGATATTGTTCTAGGCTTTTCAACCCGTCCGAGCAAATACCCATTGTTGGTTCATTTAGACGCGGAAAAATATCATATGGAACTCATACTTTAATAGAATACTTTTTACATTATATACTTATTCATTCAAAAGAATCTTACAAAAATGTTATAGATTAAGCTCGAGGTTTTGGGTAAAGAAACTTTATACTTAAGATATATCAAAATGACTTTGCAAGGATAACAAAACTACCACTGGATAATGTTGTCCATTCCGGTCCTAGATTAAGGGTCTCCCGCCTACTGTTTACCTTCAAAACATATGAGTAACGAGTAACGAGTTTACTCAGTGAGTCTAGTCCCGCACCACTAACACATATCAATAATATATGAGCAATCACCTCCATGTGTATCCAGTGAAAACATATTTAATATTATATATAAGGCCGTTAATTCCCATCCCTGTAAAATCTTATTTTAAACATCACTTCCATGACACCTGCCATCCACTCATAGTATATATATAGTATACCTGGAAAAACCACAAAGGTTAACCATGCCTAGCGGGAAAATAAAAATCACCATCATCGCCATCAGATATCCCAAGATTAAGCATCCGACGCTGAATGAAGTTACACATCCTCTAGGGTATGGCCCCATCATCGTGTCTTCATGACCTTTTTCTATTTGCAGCACAAAGTCACAGTAATGCAGGGGCTTTAGGGAAATTGAATATAATAAAGCTTTAACATTTTTCATTCTTCAATACTTAATCAATATATATATATATGTGTGTGTGTGTGCTTGAGTACAAGTACTAAGGCTGAGGATAAACCTCAAAGAATAATTCGTAATGTATCTCAAGTGTTTAGAAAAGTAAACACTTCACAATTAAATATAGATAAACAGACTAGCTTATCAATCAACCGTATTCAGTACTTTCAATCTTGCAACACTCATTCATAACTCATCAATAATCTATATAGACTCACCTTGTATTCCATGATATTAGCTAAGGAATACTAGATCCGAGCTCAATTAAACATTCACCACTTTCTAATCACTCCCCAAACAGAATGAGGAGAAGGCATGACCCGGCTGGTCCGACCTCCCTCTTCGACCATCAAAAATCTCCTTATCGGATGGAACAAAAATCTTAACCAGTCTTGTTGATATCACTCAAATTACCCTATATCAATTTCTCTCTCAAATTAGAGTTTCAGTCGTAGTAGTTGAGGATCAAATCCACATGGAGCGTAGGCACACAATAGACTAGAGATATTAAGATTGAGCTATGTAATTAATATAAAACAGTAAATAATAGTAGACAAGTAAGCAGTTGGTTTTAAATGATATGATAAAATAGCTACACTTAGGGTTTCAAGCAATAAAATTATGAAGTATAAACGCTAATGTGTGTAATGAACCATCCTAGAAATCGAATGCAATAGGAAGATATCCAACTTTTGCTTTGAGTTTAATCAGATGAGTAAGTTTTTGTTCCAGCCGTTGCATGCGAAAAAGAAGTGAGCATCAATTGATACTATGGAAGGAGGCTCGATTGATTCTACTTTAGGCAACCTCAACGTCCTAAGCGGTATGTTCACCAAGTTAATCTATACCAGCTCTCGCATATATCTAACAACCTAGCTCAGCATAATTAATGTAAGGTAATGAACCTACTGGTTGTACTTGTCAGTATCCTAAATTTAGGGTTCTAGTTAGCTACTCTTGATTCACTCTAGCAGTTATGTATCTTAGAAATTCATATGAACCCTAATAAAACCATAAACCTAACAAGATAAACTAACTAGACATAATTAATCAAAAATAACAATAATCTGAATACGATTCATAAATACAATAAGGTAAGAAAACAATGGAGTTCCAATGCAAATCTCTAAAAGAGTCTTGATCTTCTCTCCCAAACAAATAACTATAAAACTTCTCAGAATAGTGGAATAGTTTGTCGGTGGGTGTGTTTCTCAAAAAATGGCATAACACCTAAATACTAGGTGTAAAGTCGGCCAGGGTAATCTTGTAATTACGTTGAACTTCAGGGCTTGACTTTAAGTCGGCCTGAATATTCGCGTAGGTGGTGAGCGACACTATGGAGGTAGTTTCGATCAACACTCTTCTTGAATCTCGACTCTGAGTCATGATTTCTTCAGCAACTACGAGTTTCCTCATCATTAAGCTCCAAAGTTCCCCATAATCTTCACATTGCTCCAAAACATACATGGACCTGAAAACACTCTAAATAGACTCCAAACACATATAATAGTCACTAAAAAACACATATACTATTGCTGAAAATTGGTAAAATCCATAGTATATTAACTCTCCCGGTCTTATAATTTTCCTTGTCCTCAAGTAAAGAATATAACAGTCCTGTGAAAGAGGTTTGAAATAGAACGGACTCGCACAAATTTTAAACTTACTATTATCACATATGAAATGTTGTAAGCCACATCAAATAAATGCCAACTCTAGAGGTACCCTTATGTATTCTACCTTTGGTTAGCAACCAAACCATCTAGCCAACAACTTAACTAATATTGTGTAACATACCCCTCTACTAACCTCATTTCGTATAATAAAAAGGTGCAGGCTTTACATTGGGAGTATCGATCAAAGGATATATGGAATCTTACTCAAGCAAGTATTTGAGAACACATGCAGTCTTCTCTAATCCCTTTTTCCCTCTTTCTCTCTTCTCTGATTCTTTTTATTTTCTTTTTTTTAATTATCCCAAGGAACAGTGACACTCTTCCATCCGTCTTGTTCATCTTCTTTTTTCTTTGACAAAGTGTAGGCGAATAATTGGGTCATAGGAAATTTTCTACCCCTCGTTCCAGCTATGTGTGATCATTCTTTTATGAATTATAATAATGTGTCATAGGAAATTTTCCTACATCTCTGCATATTTAAGTAAATCATCTCAATCTTCCCTTTTCTAGATGCCGAAGATATATGTATATATATATATATATATATATATATATATATATATATAGAGAGAGAGAGAGAGAGAGAGAGAGAGAAAGAGAGAGAGAGAGAGAGAAAGAAAAAAAGGAACGAAAAACACACAAACTTTAACCTTCTAGACTTGCAGGACAAATTTTATCCAGTGTATACCAAACCCCAAGACAAGCACATAAAGTTGATTATGTTGGAGGTCAGCTTTGGTTCCTTCAAACATTCTCAGCAAGTGTAGATGTTACTCGCAGGTGATCCACTTTGGTATTTGAATCCGGTAAACCTTGCCATAAGTGATTGTAGGAATAGTGCTAGAGAGTGGTTAGATAATAAGTAAAACTGATGAAGTTCAGTATCCCCTTCTTGACACTATAAAACTCAATAAAATACATAAAAATAAAGCTCAAAATAATTGAAATATCAGTTATACCTCCCCTGTTCTTAAACAACATTGTCTACACTGTTATACAGTCAAAGATTTGTGGTAAAATAAATCATAAGGGCAAAATTAAAGAAGGAAGATTGGGATACCTGCTCGCTGATGGTGAGTGCCAATTGACACAGTTAAGTGGAAATCGATACTCTGGATGCTCTGTCAATTGACATTGATCAGGTGTCGGTCGATCCTCGGTGCAGACTTGTCTCCCTCAGATTTTCTTAACCTGAAATAAAATAATAGGAATAATCAAGGAAAACAAATATTAAAATTAATTTAAAACTTACTAAATGGGTTGCCTCCCATAAAGCGCTTGTTTATAGTCTTTATCTTGACTTTTTGGAGGTTTTTGGGTAGTATGGAGGTAATGAAGTACTTTTTGGGAAACAAGTATCAACATCTTCTTTGCACATCTCGAACCAGGTGCCCACAAAGCTTTTAATGGCTTCTTCTCCATTGGTTCTGTACTTTTGCTGTCTCTAAATAATCTCATGTGCATAATCCACTTTCTATTGTAGTTCTTCCATACATTTGCTTAACCATACAATTATGTTGTTTAGAGGGAAGTAGATTGTTTCAATAGTTTTGTAGAAGTCATTAAACGTATTTTCCTGAGCTGTATTAATGTCCTCAACATGATCTCTGTTGTAAATCTCAAGTTCTGTCCGACTTGGAGGTATCAGGTGGGCTCGAGGCAACTGGAGACTTCCATCATACTTCTGTAAACTCACATAGTAGCCTCCCCAACTATCTACCATCTAAAGTATTGCTTCCATATCTTCTTTTGAAACATTGACGACCCTTCCATCCTAAGCCTGTGCATTGCCCTGTTCATCTCTGTATACCCCATGCTCATCTGGTGTTACTACAAACACTTTTATTTTGGATGGAATGGTGGATTTAAACGAAAAACCTCTCGGAATTCTGGAGTCGCTGGGTGTCGATCAATTCTGGTAGTTTGGTGTCGATCGATGCGTCTTCGTCATCTTCATGCTCTATGCCAAAATCAGAATAGCAAAATACCACAAATCCTGGATCATCTCCTATCTCAATGTAGGGCGTGTTTCCCTTGACTACTATGACCAGATCATAGTAAGCGTTCTTGTCAATGAGTGTCAAACACATCTGATTTGTATGCATGTTGCAAACAGCTGCTACAGTACCCATGAAGGCTCTCCCAAGTAGTATAGATTTATACTATTCTATCTGAATATCCATGACATGAAAATCCATTGTAACTAAGGCATTTTCGATCTGTACCTAAGGGTTTCTGACAATTTCTCTTGAATTCACCTTAGAACAATCCACAAAAGTGAAGAATCTTCAAAAGGCTCTATCTTTGGGCTTTGCTGATTTGCCATGACCCTACGCATGAAAGTGACTCAAGAACCTTTGTCACAAAGTGCATTAAGATAGCTGTGACTTCCAATCATGTACAAATTCGGTGAATTCTGAGCTTC
>CAJHQQ010003080.1:0-51427 GCA_905132885.1 Moricandia moricandioides | reverse complement strand
CCCAAAATGAAGAGGTGTCTCTCTCAGCCCAAAAGAAGTCCAAAGACCAGAAAGAAGATCCATTTGTCATATCTATTGGGCCCATCACGAGATCAAGGTCCAAGAAACTAATTGAGAAGATTGTTGGCCTTATTCAGAACCAAGAAAGTGAAGAAGAGATCCTTGGCCAAACCATCACCCTCCCAGCCACCTTCATTTACTCTGCTGTTTCATATAACAACTAGTATACTTATGTTTTTGTCTTATTTCTTTTCCCTAAGTACTCATGCACGAAACTACAAGTCCCAAGACCCTCATGCACGAGTTGTTGTTGTTTTCCCCTTTAAAATGTTGCTTTGTTTCAGTTCTAAACTCAATCATCATTTTTATCAAAAACTCTTTTTTTTCTTCTTGGTGATTCATTTGTTCTTTGAACAACTTGATTGTGAGGTGTGTGAACCCAAAACAATCAACAAGCTCTCAAACTGACTGGTGTGTTGAATCCAGAGTGAGAGAGAGGAGTATCTGAGGCTATTCCGCAACCTCAGTGTATCATTCCATCGATTCCCCTTCAACCCAGTCATATATCAACCCTATTTTCGTCCATCAAACCAAAATTCATCCAAACCTTCATCTTACAATCTGTTACAAAGTATATCCAACCAAAATCAGAGTGGAAATTCTTGGGAAGAAGTCATTAGAACCTTTCTGTGTTTGTGTAGTTTCTGTCAACAAGATAGTATTTTTTTGGCAAAAAAGGTAAAGTTATTATAGGACTTGTAGTAACAATCCCAAAGGGTATTATGTATGTTGAAGAAAGTTAAAAACCTTTGGGAGGTTGTGGGAAGTTCTGATTTGGACCATCTATAACTGCTCTTAAGATGCGGATCGTTGTTAGAGCCTTCCCATCAAGGGCATACAAATATAATCTCCAAATCAAAGTTGCAAGCTACAAGCACGTTCTGTGTACGTATGCCTTTCTTGTTTTGAAACCATGGCTGGTCTTTTACAGGAAGGTTATCAAGAAGTTGCAAGTCATCTATAACTCCAATACAATCTTGAGGGAAAGTGTAACGCCCCGACCGCCCACGTCTAATGGGCCATCCACGCCCGACCTCTCGGCCTGTGAGAGCTATTCCGTTCCAACGGTCGGTGCGTAAATTTTCCAAGGCTCGAAATCATTGTTTACTGACCCAGCAATCACCACCCGACCTTTCCCCGTGTTTTGGCCTCACTCGCACGGTATCGTGAATTACTTCTTAATAGGTCACCCATCCTTTCGCTACTCCAACATAGACACGCTTAACCCATGAGTTCTAAACGGATGTGTGACGGAAAAGATAAGTCAACTTTGGTGACATATGTATCCAAATCAATTATCTTAAGTCTTTCCACATATCACAACTCGAGATGTTACAGAAAGACCAATAACTAATTATAACTGAAAATAAATACAAATCAAGTCATAAGAATTAGGGTTTTCAGAATCTAGAGGATGAAACACATACTATTATGAAGAATCATAAGATTTTGATGAAACTGATGACAAAGCAAAGAATTGAGCCGATGAGCAAAGACGAGAAGAACAAAAACGATGACAAAGAAACATAGTACAAATAAGAAGAAGAAACAGAGAAAAAGACACAGAAATACAGACGATGGATTTTAATCGAGTGAAGAAGAAGAAGATTAGAAAATTGCCATTGAAGAGGAGGAAGAGAAGCGGTGGAGAAGGCGATAGAAGGTAGATAGTTTTTTTTAAGTTTACCGTGTATTTGCCTTTTTCTATTTCATCTTTTTTACTTGACATAATTATATTAAGAAAATAAATAAAAAATATTATATATATATTATTTTAGATTAATTTAAAGGTATAATGATATTAAAAATAGTTAAATTCTAATGAGACAAATAATTTAAATAAAACTAGGTGGCCGGCCCGCATCATGTGCGGGCATAAACAAATTCAAATTATGGATTAAGCAGTACAAAGTTTTAGCAGTAACGAATTTTATATCATAAGACCACCGTCTTTTGGAGAAAGTATCAGACACAAGAAAATGTTGGTACTCGATATTTTACACGGAGGAGATGGAACAAAGTAACTTCAGTATCAAGAGGTAGTCGTTCCGGTATGCATAATTGCAACGTCCCAAAATAATTTGTTTGTTTAAAAAGATATTTTATTTTCCAAATCTGAAATTAATAGTGTATAGTTTTAGAAGTAACATATTTTATATTATCACTAATTAGAATTGTATTTTATATGTGTTGTAAATCTTTATTTTAGGTAAAAGTATTATTATGTTTTATTTTTTCGAAAAGTTTATGTAGAGGAAAACTTGTTTGTAAACAACATCTGAATTCCTATCCCCTGATTATACATACAAAAGATATGCTTTAGACAAAGCATAAATGATAATAGTTCTGTTAAAGAAGAAAATAGGGTTGACTTACTTCTTTATCAACAAAAATCATTTCAATGGTGTTGCCTGATTCTTTGTTGTAGTTTCTCCACAACCGGATAATCCTAACTTCAATACGCGACGTATCTTTACGGGGTTTTAATTCTCTAAGAAAAGAAACAATATTTTTCTTGGCTCGCACCATTGTCATTGTGCGATCAAAAGAGAAAAATGTGTGGGTGTAAAGACATCGAGATTCACCTATATATATATATATATATATACAAAGTGAATGTTCTCAGATTAATGACGCCAAGATAACATTCATACAATAAATAAAGAAAGCGTTTAAACGAAGATATTAAATTGGTATTTTCATAAAATGATATTCATATGATATGATTATTCTTGCGCACATTATTTATTTGTAATAAGACAACTAATTATTATATGTATTAACTAATATTTTTGCGCAAGTAATTTATTTGTTATAATTATTACTTGTATTAACTTGTGTGTGTATTTAACGAAAAGCACAGTTGAATAGTTTTTTTCCAACAGCCTAATACAGTTACTGGCTAGTAGCCTAGTACCAATACAAAAACACCAATGAAATAAAAGACAAAACCACAATAATCACGCGATAACTTTCTTTGATGTTGTTTCACTCCCTCCCCATTTCTTCATACGTTCTACCGTCTCTTCCACCTGTTACATCACAATAGTTTTCATTACATAAATTTATGGTGCATTCTAACCGATCTCAAGTTTTCATTACATAGGCTATTATTGTTTCGTCTCTTTTGATTAAGTTCTTACCTCTTTATTCTAGTTTGTCTTGTGCAAAACAAATATCAGTAACAACGTTTGAAGTGCTGGTCCTGCTATCATTCCAGCCCATAGTCCCTGAACACATTATTATTAACACTTTAATAAACTACTTGAAAGTTTCACTACTTTCAATAGATTCATGTTTTCCTATAAAATTCACTTATCAATACTCCCAAGTTTGCTTTGTACCCAAGAAGATACGCAAAGGGAATGCCAAAAATGTAGTAACAACCCAAGTTGATATAAGCCACTAAACCTTGCCAACCACCTCCAATAGCCACACATAAACAAACCAGACGACAATTATGATGTAATAAAAAAATCTGGTTTGGTTTTGATGGAAGAAGATATATTTTGTTTACCAGAAATAACTGGCTGCACGTTGTTAAGAACCATGGTTATACCAAGAAGATAAACTAGCTTAGACACTGCCCGTTGTAGTACTTCGCTGTTTGTGAAGATGATAGCAAAATGGTCTCCGCCAATGGTGATAGCCACCATAAAGACAAGACCAATGAGGAGAGATTCGAATACTGTGACATAGACAGAGTATTTCGCTTCTCATGGAAGACCTAAGCCAAGCTCATTGGAGACACAAACACTAATAAATATACAAAAGTAGACACGTGAAAGGTTTATACATAGACCCAAAGTTTTTTTGTTTAAATGTTTGTGTACCTTATAGCTACGTTTATTCCAATGAACAACATTGCCTCCAGCCCATTGAGATTCATGCTGAAACATAACAAAACAAACAAAAAGCGAAAAGCATGAGAAATGTTAAAAGAGTAGATACAAAGCAGCAATAACAAGACATGAAACTCACCATATAGAAAGAGAATCAACAGAGATAACAACATTGTCAAGACGACCAGTAAGGATGATGATACTCATCATATACCATATTTCAAGACAAATCATAACAGCGGATGCAATGGAGAGTCTAACAAAGTCCCAAATCTCTTTAAAAGCCAACCAAGATAAACCAGTCCAGCCTTCGTTACACCAACCAATCACATAAACGATCTGAGAGATTGCAATTCCCCAGTTGGTGATATTAAAAGCCAAAGCAGCACCGTTTGTTCCCCAACCAAACACGATGATAAACAACCACATCATAGCAACGCGTAGGAGAAGAGCAAAGAACCCATTGTGCAATCAAAAGAGCAGAATGTGTGGGTGTAAAGACATCGAGATTCAACTATATATTTATACAAAGTGAATGTTCTCAGATTAATGAAGCCAAGATAATATTCATACAATAAATAATGAAAGCGTTTAAAAAAAGATATTAAATTGGTATTTTCATAAAATGATATTCATATGATATGATTATTTTTGCGCACATTATTTATTTGTAATAAGGAAACTAATTATTACATGTATTAACTAATATTCTTGTGCAAGTAATTTATTTGTTATAAGGAAACTAATTATTACATGTATTAACTAATATTCTTGCGCAAGTAATTTATTAACTAATTATGTAAGTCATTTGGAAAGTGATGTTAATTGGTCATTAAATTATGTTTTCCCTTGCAATTAGTATTCAATGGTACTAAGTCATATTTTTTTTTGTCAACTACTAACATGGGTGTGTTTATTGTTCTAGGAGAGTATGAATATCCTAAACAATTAACAATTAAATTAATTGATAGGGCCTGATATTTATCACTATTGTGCCATGATATCAGCCATATTTAGAGTATATTATATGTATTTGGAGTATGTTTTAGAGTCTTTTCAGGTTCATGTACGTTCTAGAGAACTTTGGTGATTCTAGAGCTTTTAGAGATGCAAAACTGCGCAGATGCGTCAGATGTTTAGCTATGGATGGAGACATTCCCACAGTGAATTGAGCTGATATCTTGATCGAAGATAGAGCTTTGAGTTACCTTTCCAATTCCATCGGTTTGAGGTCCATCAGACGGTTAGATCTATAGTTATGCCCGATTTACTAAAGAGTGGTCTGTCTTCCTCGCGAGAGGAAGCTGTCGAGGGGATGAATGAGTGTCGATCGACGGCACAACCTTACCATCGATAGAAGGTGATCCCAGAAGATAAACTGGACTTTTTTTTATTGCCGACTTAAGCCCAAATTTCATGGCAAGTTACCAGAATACTCCTGCACGAGTTTAGACCCAATTTATATAGTTTTCTACGCCATTGTTGACGGCTAAGCTTTATTTTATTCATTGTCTTAAGTTTTGGAGAAAAGATCAATTCTCCTTTAGATATTTCTTGGAAATCATTTGGTTCTATATTGATTTATATATCTATTATTTATTCAGATTACTATTTGTGTTATTGTTTCCATGTCTGAGTAATCATCTTGTTAGGTTTAGGGATTTCATGTTCTTAATGTCAAACTGATAGTCATAGGATTGCTATGTTATCTATAGATCTCTACACCAGGGTGACTTGTAATACTAGGATCTATAGTAGTGGAATAGCATGAGAGTGTGACTGATTGCTTGAACCTAAAATTATAGGACAGTTGAGAAGCACGAGAGTGCAATTAATTAACGGAACCCGAGCCCTGTGTGGGTTAGATATCTAGGCGCATAAGAGAGTTGTTCTAGAATCTAGCTGAACATTATCGATATGTGTGTTAATGCTTGTCTAAGGTAGTATCGATCGATACCCAAGTATTGGTATCGATCGAAGCTCGATCTTTGTTTGCATGCAAGAGATGGAACATAGAACTTAGGCATCTAATTAGTAACTGCATGCGAGAGTTGGATTACTTGCTTATTGAATTCGAGTTCTAAAGTTTTATCTATAAAACACTTAGCATCCTTGATTTGTGTTTTGAATCTATTGATTGATAAATCCCTAGACCTAGATATTTCATCTTATTGTTATCAAACCAATCACCTGCTTACTTGTCTACTATTACTTCTTTAATAAATTGTTTGCCTAGCTTAATCTAAACATCTATAGTCTATTGTGTGCCCACGATCCCTGTGGATTCGATCTCTAAGTACTACAACTGAACCTCTTATTTGAGAAAGTAAAAAGTAGCTTATAAGGTTAATTTGAGAGTGCATAATAAAATCTACATCAAATTTGGCGCCGTTGTCGGGGAGCGAGGATCGCCATTAGACTTGATTAATAGGTTTAGTCTAGGTTTTATTTTCTGTTTTAGTTAATTACATAAATTTTTCCTTGTCTTTCAGGTACATGCAGAGTAGTACCAGGAGCAACACGGAAAAAGACTTACTTTTCTTAGACCCAATAGCTATTGAACGCACCATCCGCAGAGAGAAACGTCTAGCATTGATCGATAACAACACTTCAACGTCAATCGACACCATTCTTGGACGAACATCGATCGACACTTCTACTCTACCATCGATCGATAGTAACCGGCAAGTAGAGATGGTTGCGGCACTTATTCTGACTAGGGATGGGAATGGAGACCTTCATGACCCTAAGGGTTATTTATGTAATGCAGCAGGTCAGAAATTAGATGCACAAGGGGCTGTAATCCCTGAGCATCGATCGATAGCAGAGTTGATCAAGCCTACTCGATTCATGTTTTATGTTGTCTCCTATAAAAAGTTGATGCTGTTGTTTGATATATTTTTCCGAGACTAGTTCGGACTCGATGTTAATACATCAGAGCATACACTAAGTTAGTTGATACCAACTTGAGATTATGCTAATGTCATTCTTGACAGGATGACATGATTGTAGCAGAATGGGGGGGGGGGTCGACTATGTCCATAGGCTTGATCAGGGCCATAGATTAGTTGTTAATCGTGTCCTCCTGTTGTGGCAATATCATGTGAGATAATGGTTCAATTAAAACTTGAATTTTATTACTTAGGTGTTGGTGCTTAGGAACCAATAAATTTTTTTTGGCAAAGGCTACAAACTTTACTCAATTTTTGTTTCCTTCTCTGATTTCGACTTGTCGAACCCTTGACTGGGAAAAGCGTCTTCTTAACTTCAATTTGTTGATGAGATAGTCGTGGATTCGTTCCATAAGGGGCTCTTAAAGTTGTAGGTCGCCGCCTATATGATTAAGGATCTAGATGGAGATTTCCTTCAGCAAGGTGGCAGTTTCTCGTATGCCTCCTTCTTTTCTATGCTTAATGAGCCACTA
The DNA here is from genome assembly GCA_905132885.1 of Moricandia moricandioides. NCBI lineage: Eukaryota > Viridiplantae > Streptophyta > Magnoliopsida > Brassicales > Brassicaceae > Moricandia > Moricandia moricandioides. The sequence continues at coordinate 44,101 of CAJHQQ010003080.1, read as the reverse complement.
AAGTCGATGAACGTAGGAGGAGGTGGCAGTCTAATAGATTGCAAGGCTGGATGCCTATGTCAACAGATTTTCGGGATGCATAATGGATTCATAGAAGCTCATGGTGATCTTTTTATGGTAACGATGTTTTGCTGTTCTCTGGGATTTTTATAGGGTGAGTGAATCGATTTTCGAGGAGAATATAGAAGCGCGTTAAAAGCCTTATTGAGTGGTTGGCTCCATATTTGGGAAATTTGTGAATGGAGACTTGAATTTTGACTCTCTTTTAAAAAGGTAATTCCTTTCTCGTTTAACATGTAGTATTTGTTCGAAAGGGGTGGTTGTGCTCAGATTCGAGCTGGCTAAATACCCTCTTCGAGGATCAAGCCGTAACGTAGTTTGATTATTTTTCCGTTTGATTTTGGAATCCTGGATTCTTTACACAAAGGTGTATGTCCTTCTTTCCATATGGAATAGGTCAACATATTGGGTTCCAGGGCAGTTTAAATTATGGTAAGCGGAGTGACTGTGTGGAAGAGGTTTCGATGTTTTTGAAGCTGGCCTAGTAACATTTCCCCGATCTTTTTGGCTTTTGTGGATAGTCTCGACTCCTTTATGGGTCGGGTACTTCAAGAATTGGTGGTAATTTGTAGTACCACCTTCATGATGTAAAGTCAGGACTTACCGAGTGTGACACCCCTGATCAGGTCTAAGTACAAGTTGACTTGACCAGCCGTGCAACAAGCAAACAAGAACATGAACAGCCAATCACTAGTAACTTAAACCAAACCGAGAGGCCACAACGTGTTCCTCAACGATTAACCCGAAGTTCCCGGAACAGATCCAGGTACCTTAGGCCAATCGCCTAAGTACACATATCCTATTAGGTACAACCCACGACTTTTCAACCCGACTGAGTAATACCCAATAATTAGTTCGTCTGGACAGGGACTAATATCATATGAAACTCGTACTTAAAGAAATTTTTTTAATACATTATATAATATTCTTTCAAAAGCATCTTACAAAATGTTAAAGATTAACCTTGAGGTTTTCGGTCAACAAACTTTATACATAGAATATATCAAAACTATTTTGCAAGGATAATAAAACTACCGCTTGCTAATGATGTTTCTTCCCGTCCTAGAGTAAAGGTCTCCCGCCTACTGGTTACCAGCATCACAAATGAGTCATGAGTAACTATTTTACTCAGTGAGTCTAATCCCGCACCCCCAACACATATTAATAGTATCCCGAGCAGTTGAGACCATTTGAATGCAGTGGAAATATATTCCATAATTATTATATATATAAGGCCTATCATTCCATCGATGTGAATCCTATCTTAAACATCACGTCCATATCACCCGCCATTCACTCATATATAAATACAATATATATACTAGACTCGATAGACCACAAAGGCTAACCAAGCCTAGGGGGAAAATAAATATAACCATCATCTCAATCAGATATTTGAAGATCGAACATCTAATGCTGCATGCAGTTACACGGTCTCCAGGGTGCGACCCCATCATCGTGTCTTCGTGACCTTGTTCTATATTGCAGGACCAATTCACGGTAATGCGGGAACTTTAGGGAGAGTGAGTATACAATAAGATTTCACATGATTCATACTTATATATTAGTACTTGAGAACAAGTAATAAGGCTCGGGATAAACCTCAAATAATAACTCATAATATTTCTTAAGTGTTTATAATAAGTAAAAACTTCACAGTTTAATATAGTCCAAGAGACTTACTTATCTATCAACCATAATCATTTATTTTACTCAAACAACACTAATTCATAACTCATCATTCATCTATCTAGACTCAACTTTAAATCTATGAGATTGGTCAAGGAAGACTAGAATCGAGCTCAAGCTAAACGTTCATAACTTGCTGATAATTCCCAAAGTAGAATGAGAACAAGGCATGATCTGGCTGGTAAGTCCAATATATTCAGACAACTGAGACAAACATAGAACCGTTGGGATATAAGGTTCATCAGTCCAGTTCAAGTAGAAATCAGTATGGTAAGATCAGTTGTGTTCGAATATGATCAGCTCCTAATAGTTCGGTTTAGGACAAAGTTAATTCATTTTGGATTAAATCCAATCAGATTATATCAGTTTAGCTAACGGTTCCATGAGATTGATTTAATCCAAAACTAAATGACACTAAACCATGAAATGGTGTAAACAACTGATCCAAGATAATAAGCTTAACAAATCAGTCAATTAGTTCCAAACAAAACTGTTCTGAACTCGAAGCTAAAGCTTACCGGTTTTTCTCATAGTTTAAATGAACTCAGTTGCTATAATCTTCAAGCTGAACACACGTCTAACCTGATCAGAACAAGATATCAATGATAAGTTTAAGATCAGAAACAGAAAAACTCGTTTTGGTTACCTAACAAAAACTGAAGCTTAAGTAAACTATTCTCATCAAGTCCTTATGTTATTACCGATAAAATCAAAGGCTGAAGAACTTGGGTGTTTCTCCATTTCAGGATGCCAAACATTCAACTTTAAAATACACAAAAAAAAACTGGTTCTTGTCACAAAAGGGTGGGAAAGGATCGTCCAAGCTCACTTCACTTCTCTGATTTTTCTTTGTAATTTTCATGAATTTTCTCACAGAATTTTCTCTGAAATTTTCTCTTTGAATTTTTCTCTGGTTTTTCTTGCAGTAACAGGACGTCCAGGAGGAGAGATGATGGTATTTTATACCATATAGAGTTTCTTCAGCTCAGGGTTTACTTAACACAAAGCAGGGCTGAGAGTGGATATGTGGAGAGCTGCTTCATCACTCCCAGCAGCCAAACTGCTTTCCTTTCCTTCACCTGAAGAAATCTTAACTCAGTCGTGTGCTTCTCACAGGTTCTGGTTCAGCAAGGAAGCAAGCAAGCAGACATGCAGCTTGTGACTTTCATGTGCCAATTACTACAGAAGCAAGCAAACATGAAGGTGCATGGCATGTGACTTGGTTACTGATCAAACAGTTGAGAAGGCGAAGTACATGACGGGTCAGAATTATTTAGAAAGCTGCTCGGTAATTCTGAACAATTATTTAACCAAATATTTCTTGTCCTTCGGCTCAAGTCTTTCTCTAGGAAAATCTCGTTCAGCTAAATATACACTCGACCATAATATTTAATACACAACCTGATCATCAAACACTCAACAAGAACTATCATAAGATAGTCATTAGACCACTAGACAGTTCCGTCGAGTATTAACTTACTTGCTTGATTTTATTTTGATTATGGCCGGACCATCTCCAAACCCATCGAGCGGTATTTTTCTCAACCATAATCTTATCTGGTCGTGAGGATTATTACACCGAGTATATCATTAAATGGGGCATGTCAATCTATTACGATGAACTCAAAAATCCTCCAAATGTCTCATGCAGCTACTACCAGTTTGATTTATCCGAGAGAGTAGGTCGTTTCACCGGAAAAAAACAATTAGTGGTGTCAGCTCTTGTTGTAATAGAGATTTGTTGTAACACATTCTTCCGAAGGCGTCATAAAAGGACGCTGACAGAGTTCCCGGTGTCGATCATCACTTGTGAGAGCTCGCATCCCCCAACGTCTGTGCGTATTATCAGATCATTGTCATGTGGTTTTTCGAGGTTGCCTGTCTCGTTCTCGTGAAAGGTTATTTTGTGATAAGAACCGGTGATCGATTCTAGGATTTTGATGTTGTTCTCAGCCCCCATAGATGAACTTCATTCACTTTTTCGGTGGGTAACATCCCCTTTTCGATGGGTCACTTCTTCGGTGGGAAGTACCTTGCGCACCCAGATATTTTGGAGTCGTGAGACATCGACATGTTCCGTGGTACGTGCTCTTCTTTAGTGTTGGGCAATCGATGATTTTTTTTGAGTAGTTCTTTGAATTTGAACATTTGTCAAGCACGAATCTGCTTGGAGACCTTCTCAAGGCGTCGTGCAATTGTCGTCTTATTGGCGTAAGAGGCCGAGACAAGATCAATATTTATGTTTTTGTTACAGGGAGTCAGATTGTTATTGGTACGTCCACATGAGCAGCAGCGTCGTTGAATAGTGTGTCTTTAGAGCTACTCTGAATGGATTCATCGTGTTTTTTTGGTGTCGATAAGCTCCTCCATTGAATCATATCAATTCTGTTCTTGTGGGCTGGGGGAGGTAAGCTCGGCGAATCCTCTTTGACTTGTTGATTTCTTTTGTTGGAAGTGATTTTTTCTTTGGGATCATTTCTCGGCATCACTATGGCATCCTTCTTTTCGGATTCATTGTCATTTTCTTCTAGTTTGTTGTTCTTATTTCTTAGCACAACTAGACATTCTTCTGTAGAGTGGCTTTTTTGGTTGTGAAAGGTGCATATCTTGCTAGCATCATATGTGGACGGTGTTGGGGTAAAAATCGGTCACAGAAAAAAATACAATGGCTAAAATCCTCCTAGTAATTATACCTTAAGCAAATATGAGCTGGAAATGTCGAAGAAACTACACTGCATAAGCTAAACCTATTTGATTAAAGTTACGAGAACAAACTTTGTATATTTCATCCTGGACAATAATTTTTTTTTGATCCAAACGTGAGATACTCGAAAAAACATTTTTTTGGGAGATTTTTGCAAGAAATGACAAGTAAAACAAATGAGAAGTTTCCAAAAGTGTACGAAGCGATCAAGGGATAAGATGATAACATGAGAAGGTTTAACCACTCATGGGACCCACTTCCCCTCTCTCCTCTCTCTGCCTCACCGCCCTCCAAGCCCCTTACTCTTTCTCATTGCCCTTCTAGCTCGATTAATCGCCCACAAATCTTAGTGTAATAGCCCTTGATGCTTGAGTGCTAACCCTTCAAGCTTGAATGATCGCCTGTAAAGCTTCCTCATCGCCCACGAAGCATCGTGATCGCCCATTAAGCTTCGTGATCGCCCGTCAAGGCTTGTGAGCGCCCGTCAAGCTTCCTCATCATCCAAGAAGCCTCATGATCTCCCGTCAAGCTTCCTCATCGCCCATGAAGCCTTGTGATTGCCCGTCAAGCTTCATGATCTCCCTTCAAGCTTCCTCATCGCCCAAGAAGCCTCGCTATCACCCATCAAGCTTAATGATCGCCTGTCAAGGCTCCTAAACGCCCACAAAGCTTCCTAAACGCCCACAAAGATTCATGAACACCCATGAAGCATCCTCATCGACCATGAAGATTCCTCATCGCCCTCCAAGATCCTCACTCTTCCTCATCGCCCCTCAGGCTCTCCTCATCGCCTTCCAAGATTTTCGGAGTGCCTTATCTCCCTCCAAGCTCTCTTCATTGCTCATGAAGCTCCCATCATGTTCTCCTCCTTTGAATCTTGTTCAAAATGTCTTTCATTTCATCGCAATCAGAGTTTATATTGAGATTTTATGAAGAAAATAAGGAAGATGTGTTTTCCATAAAATTTTAAGTCGAACGTCTAGTCAAGGATGGTTAACTTAACACCACCGTATTTTTGATTAAGCAAGCCATTATTTATGACGTTGTTTATATTAGAGTTTATACGCTTAAGTAAGATGTTTATTTCATTCTATGAAAGTAATTCTTCAAGAATCAAAAACCTTCTTCGTGTTCTTAGGGTGTTGAATGGTATATTTTATGCGATAAATGTATGATTAATTTGGTACGTTTATGTGAAAAATAAGAAATTAATCTTAATCAAAAGTGGAATCATAAATGCAAATATTACGAAAATAGAACTAAATAAAGGAAGTGCGAGATTAGATGCAAAAGATTAAATAAGGCGTGATAGCCCTTCAAGCTTGAGTGATCGCCTGTAAAGCTTCCTCATCGCCCACGAAGCATCGTGATCGCCCATCAAGATTCGTGATCGCCCGTCAAGCTTCCTCATCGCCAGCGAAGCCTCGTGATCTCCCATCAAGCTTCCTCATCGCCCACGAAGCCTTGTGATAGTCCGTCAAGCTTCGTGATCTCCCTTCAAGCTTCCTTATCGCCCACGAAGCCTCATTATTGCCCATCAAGCTTTGTGATCTCCCTTTAAGGCTCCTAAACGCCCACAAAGCTTCCTAAACGCCCACGAAGATTCGTGATCACCCATGAAGAATCCTCATCGACCATGAAGATTCCTCATCGCTCCTCAGGCTCTCCTCATCACCCTCGAGGATCCTCACTCTTCTTCATCGCCCCTCAGGCTCTCCTCATCGCCCTCCAAGATTTTCAGAGTGTCCCATCTCTCTCCAAGCTCTCTCTTTTTCCCCATGAAGCTCCCATCATGTTCTCCTCCTTTGAATCTAGTTTGAAATGTCTTTCGTTTCATCGCAATCAGAGTTTCTGTTGAGATTTTATGAAGAAAATAAGCAAGACGTTGTTATCCTTAAAATTTTAAGTTGAATGTGTAGTCAAGGATGGCTAACTTAACACCATCGTATTTTCGACTAAGCAAGACATTATTTATGATGTTTTTTATATTTGAGTTTATAAGCTTAAGTAAAGTGTTTATTTCATTCTCTGTAAGTAATTCTTCAAGAATCAAAAAAATTTCTTCGTGTTCTTAGGGTGTTGAATGACAGATTTATGCGATACATATATGATTAAATTGGTACATTTTTGTGAAAAATAAGAAATTGATATTAAACAAAAGTGACATGATAAATGAAAATAAAACTAAATAAAGAAAGTATGAGATTAGATGAACAAGATTAAATAAGAAAAATATGTCCTGGTTTTGGGGTATGTTTGATATTACGATCATGTTTTGACATTGGTCGTTTATGTTACTTTTGGCTATGATGGACCTTCGGGTCGGTTGTCTGCTTTGGCCGTGATAGTACAACGTGTCGCGATGGATCTTCAAGTTGTGTGGATTATCAGTTTGTGGAATTTTTATCGTATGACCAATTGAGTATGTGTACTTTCATGCTGTGTGATAGTCAGGTCAGTTTCCTTCGATTGTAAGAACTGTCTAGTATGTGGACCTTCAGGAGGATGAACCTTTGGGTTGTGTTAATAGTCAAGTTGGTGGAGCTTCAATTGAACAACGGTTGCGTCGATGAACGTGTATAAAATGGTTAAGTAGTAAAGAAAATAATTAAGTAATAAGAAAATAATTACGTAAAAAATGATGGAAATGAATTGAAAAATTGTTCAAATGGAATTTGTAAATTTGATTGTATTGATTGTTCTTGTAGGCAGTATTAAACATTCCACTGAGTACTTTTATATTGTCATGTTTCCTTTTGTTAGGCAGGTTGTATAGATGCTATATATAAAGATCACCGAAAACTGATGTTTTGAATTTTAGGTAACGTTTGAGAGTTTTACAAATCATTGTTATTGCAACATAGAGTTCTCTGTATTTAAATTCAAATTTTATTTATAAAATTTCAGTCTATCAGTAAGTCCCATCCCCAACACTATTAATCCCCAAGTATAGTTTTATTATACTTTTATAGTCTCCAAACTTTGTGTCAACTAGATAAATCCCCATGTATACACACAGGGTTTTTCTTAAGTATTAGTATTTTTTTTCAAAATATTAATTGCTACTTTATGAATATCATAAAATTGTTTTCCATATCTATTAATTATATTTTATAAATTTTTGATCAGTAATTTTGGTATTTTTAATTGGGTTGAGTATTTTTTACATTCTTATATAATAATTTGTACACAAAAAAAATGAATGGCTTTCAAAAGGTATGTTTTCCATCATGTATCTGGATACCATGTTCTTAATGAGCCAATTAAATCCCAAATTTTACCAGATATTTTATCTAATAACCTATCTAAATTTATTTAAAGCTTTGCCAGGAATCTCATCACATAATAGAATGTATTTAAAACCAAACTTTTTTTATTGTATTACTAGGTATTTTTCCTGCACAATATGCAGAGATAATTTTTTTAAAAATAAAATTAATATTTAAATAAATTTTATTAATTTTTTATATTTTTTATTTTATATCAATATTTTAATAGAAATTTGGTTTTAATTAAATATAAAATTAATATAAAAATATTTATTTTAAATTATATTTAAGAATAATATTTAATATTTTTTAAAATTATAATCTTAGATTAATTTTCATTTATTTCTTTGAGTTAAGATATATTAAATCAAATGTATAAAATTATAGAAAATGATATAAATTTTTATAATTATAAAAATAAAACTAAACAGAATTTCTAAATTTTCTAAATATAAAAAGAAACTAATAGTATTGACTAAAAGGTTACAATTTTAAAAACGATTGTTTAAAGTTTTAAGAATCTTGTTTAGTAATAGAATTTTAGGATTATAAAAATAGACTAAAATAATATTTTAAAAATTTTAAAAAAATTTATATTACTATTATTATATTATTTAATATTTTATTTAAATTTATTTATTTTAATAATAATTCATGAGTTATTACTATATTTTAAAAGTTTACCAAAATAGAAATGAATATTAAATCTAATTTTCTGTTTCACATTTTGTCTTAAACCATGTCATCTTTTCTAATATACTCTGTCATAATTTTTTATGAAAATAACTGAGTGATGACATATAATAAATCACTACTCAAATAATGCTCGGAGATATTCTAAGTGATAGATTTGGCTTTAGTAAAGCCTAAAAAGAAAACTATAACATCAGAAAGTAAATAAAACATAAAGATTTTTTTTTTTATATTTCATTAAATTTCAAAACTTGCTTGGCCACTTATTTGATCCCCTACCGTTCGTTTTTTATGTACGCATGTTTTGTCAAACGTTAATATATGTAACATGAAGCCAAATATTTTGGAGAAAAGATAACAATCAAATAAGAAATAGATGCATAAACCAAATCAGTGCCGTGCGAGAACAATGAGAGGCATATGAAAAATTAAATATCTATTCTTTTACAATTATAAAAAGTATCTAAAATTTAAATTTTAAAAATAAAGTTTAGCAAAAAGATAAAATCTAAATGTTAATAAAATTTCTTACCTAAATATTTTGCTTGCTAACAGATTTTTTATGAATTAAAAACAAATATAAATCACAGAAGAAATAATGTGGTATATAGAAACGAAGATGGAAGACAGCTCTTAAATAACACTATTAAGATTATTAAAAATTTAGAAAATGTAATAAAAGTAATTAGAAAATAGTCAAATACGCAAAAATTGAGCTATGTGAGGGTTGAACTCACGTCAACACATCCTATTTTTTTTTGTTCAAAGGTCAACACTTCCTATTACCAAAGAATCTAAACAATTGTACTCTGAATGAGTCGCATTTGGGGCCCTAAAATATCTATGTTCTTTGCGGGCTGAGGCAAATGCCTTTTACATCTCACTGTAAGCACGGCTCTGGTCCAACTAATTGTTTGCTTGAACCTCTATTGCTCAGGACTTCCATCAACTTATAGTTATGTGTATGCATGGTTGAAAGCTTTTTCAACCTCAAGGAGATCATATATATCGAAGGTAAAAAGAGATTGAATAACTCCTGCTCTCTCTCTCTCTCTCTCTATTATCTCTTTACAAAATATACCTTTTGTAAATCTGACTCCTAAATGAAGCATAAACATGTTCTGGAGATTAATTTTGAAGTCATACGTAAAGAATTTATAGTTATGATGTAACTACAATTCCACTCGAATTGAATTTTCGTATGAGAGAATATCAAGGAGTAAGAAAAAGTGAAGCATTATTGTGACTTGGTTAGTAGCAAATCTTTAAGGCTAGGATTTTGAATTAAATCTGAACGTTAATACCCAAGGAATTGAGACAAAATGGCTCTAAATTTTCATATCATGTAGAGATTGCAAAAGGTGCATATTAACTATAAATATTTATGGGCAAATATCTCAAATAGATTGTTTTGAAGTTTTTGTTATAAAAATAAATCTTAATAAAAAGAAGGACCAAAATAACATTGTTTCGTTGAATAGCAAACCATGATGCTTAATCGCTAATGCGCTTAAACTTGACATTTCCTGTGAATTCCTAAATTCATTAGACATTATACAGTCAAATGAATTCAGATTTTTTATTGTTAAAAGAAAAGACGTGTGTGAGCGTAGCCATAGTTTTCTCCGTTCTTTTTCATGATTCATATGTAGCTTTGTCGTCATTATTATGAATCTGTATATCACTAAAACCATTCTTCAGAACACATCTACAAAATTCACATATTTAAAGTAATTTTCAATAGGTTGACTCGAATTTCCTGTATTTAACCCAAATCTTTCAGTTTATTTCAGGTGACTCCAACGGCATATCACCTGAACTGTCCCTAAAACCAACAAAGTTTTGAACACCAACAATTTTGCCTGAAAAAAGAAAACAAAAAGACAAATAAAATTTATATGCTATAATCACAGTGAAAAACTTTTGCTGAAAGATAACTATAGGATCAATAAAGCTTCCATACGATAAAGCGCACTTCATATCAACCAGGATTACAAATTAAGATGGCGTTAAGAGCATAATTGTTCTTGTTGAAACCCATCTTGCTTTACCATAAAAAAATTCTTGGAGGAGATCTATTGAGAGCCTCCATAGCTGGAATGAAAAACCTTCATCGGAAGAAGAAGATGTTAAGCTTTACGAAAATGCAATAATACGGTTCTACGTTTTTAAAATATGAATCGCTGAAATATTTGGATACCGAAGAGAGGGAGGGAGATGCTTAACTGGAATTTGAAGACCAACTTCACACCACCGATAGACTTTACTCACTAGCAGATACCTTGAATGAAATCAAATAAAGTGACATCTTAAGATTCATCATAATTTAGGTCGTATCATTTTCAGAGTACGGATCCAAATTTCACTCAGTGAGAGATTGAAACTTAGAACGCTACCTTTGCATAAAAAGGGAGTCGAAGAGATTTCCATCAAACGAATGAACATGATTAGACATATAAGGACGAATAATTGGGAATTTCGTTGGAAGGATCTGTGAGTGTTTGTCGGGTTCACTTGTGACCTGATTGAAGTGGGCTTGAGTATCAGGAGCCCATTAGACACCATTCACAATCAGAGGTAAAGTCAGCTGGTGGTTGGGCTTCAGGTTATCAAGATAGAGAAGCTCAGGCCCATATGCTAATCAGGCTTAGCATCACTTATGGGCCATATAAGTGATGAACTTCGTCGTCTCCTTGCTGTGAGATACACGAAAGGAGAAGGTTGTTACAGTCTGTACTGAGTAACAGACAAGAGAGATAATCAAGAGAGAGAGAGAGTCTTATCTTGGCAAGAATCGCGTCGGAGAAGACGGAGAGCTGCTCGCGATCAAGCCGGAAAGAATCCGATCGCCGGTGGTGCACTTTCGGAGGTATCCTACTCGTTGTAACTCTGGTTAGAGCTATAGTCGAGTATCTTAAGGTTACCGAGACTCTATATTGATTCTAAACAAGCTATAGTGAAGTTGAGAGCTGAGATCTCTCCCCGGACAGTAGGAAACGAAGTCCGGGTTACCAAATCTTGTGTGTTGCTTGTTCTTCACGATTCCGATTAAACTCACCTACAATCAACATAACCTCGTAAGAAACAGCTTCAAGATTAATAACGAGTATAAGAAATAACAAGATAACCTAACAAGTGGTATCAGAGCCAGGTTTGAGAAGGTTACTTCGGATAAGAGTAGCACAGATCGTGTTGTTGAATCGGTGAGGTTAACAGTCTCGGATCTTGATGGAGTCTGTTACGAGGTTCGAGATGGAGAAGTTTGATGGAAAAGGGGACTTCGGGATGTGGAAATTCAAAATGTTGATGCAACTTGAGTTGCAAGGACTTGGAAAGATACTACAAGATGACTTAGGAGCAGAGTCATCAGGTAAAGACGATGAGGATTCGAAGCTGCAGCCTAAGGAGGATCTGGATCCTAAAGCTAAGGAGAAGGACATCAGAGCAAAAAATTTAATCTGCTCAAGTCTCACGAACATTGTACTGAGGAAGGTTATGAAGGAACAAACTGCAAAAGGAGTCTGGAAAGCTTTGGAAGCTGACTATCAAACCAAGACCTTGCCAAATAGGATTTATCTAAAGCAAAGTTTTGCAAGTTTCAGGATGTCAGAACAGAAATCTATTGAAGAAAACATGGATAATTTCCTAAAACTTGTGGATGATTTGGCAAGTCTCAACATCAGTGTCTCTGATGAAGATCAAGCTGTTCAGGTGTTGTCAAGCTTACCTCCTCAGTATGACTCGTTAGTACATACCTTAAAGTATGGAAATGGAAAAGAGACCTTGACCCTAAAGGAAGTCACTACATCTGCTTATTCTAAAGAAGCAGAATTAAAGGAAAAAGGACTACTAGGGAGATCAAGGTCAGGAGCTGAAGGATTGGTAGTCTCCAGAGGAAGGACCGAAAAACGCTCTGGTGTGTATCAAGCAAAGGGACGCAGCAAAAGTAGGGACTTCAGAACCAAGAAAGGTTATCGATCCCAAACACCAAATAAACCAAAAGAATGTTGGGTTTGTGGTAAAGAAGGCCATTTCAAGAGGGACTGCCCTGAGAGGAAGGAGTACAACAAGCCACACAATGCAAATATGGCTCAGAATCAACAACCCATGATACTAACGGCAAGTATTCATGACACTCGTGATCAGTGGGTTTTAGACTCTGGTTGTACGTTTCATATCACACCTGATAAAGAGGTACTATTTGACTTTAAAGAAGTAAATGGTGGAAAGGTTCTCATGGGAAACAATACATACAGTCAGGTGGAAGGAATTGGAAAGTTAAAGATACTGAATCCAGATTGCACTGAAGTTATCTTGACGGATGTGCGCTACATGCCAACAATGGGCAGAAATCTAATTTCTTTTGGACAGTTGGAGAAGAGTGGTTGCAGCTATGAAGGGTCTGGATTCAAGCTGAAGTTCTCGAAGGAAGGAAAATATGTCATCTCAGGAACCTATAAGGAAGGACTCTATTTTCTGGATGGAGTAGTGAAAAAGGGAGTTGCTGCTGTTGCAAGACCAGTAGTAGATACCACTAAAAGGTGGCATTCAAGACTGGGACATATGGGACTTAAATGTATGAATGAGTTAGTCAAGGGGGGTTATCTTGATGAGAAGGAAGTTCATACACTTGATTTCTGTGAAGAGTGCGTTCTGGGAAAAGCGCAGAAACAAAGTTTTCGAGAAGGCAAGCATAACTCTAAAGGGGTTCTGGAATACATTCATTCGGACTTGTGGGGCTCACCCAGTGTTGAGGAAAGTCTTGCAGGAAGTAAATACTTCATTACCTTTATTGATGATTATTCAAGAAATGTATGGATTAACTTCTTGAGAACCAAGGATGAAGCATTTCAGAGTTTTAAAGATTGGAAACAACTTGTTGAAAATCAGACAGGGAAACGTGTTAAGTGCCTTAGAACTGATAATGGACTAGAATTCTGCAATAAATCATTTGATGATCTGTGTAGAAGTTCAGGCATTAAGCGACACAAGACATGTTCATATACTCCTCAACAAAATGGTGTGGCTGAGAGAATGAACAGAACAATAATGAACAAAGTTCGGAGCATGTTGGCAGAAACATGGTTTGGAAAGCAGTTTTGGGCTGAGACAGCTTCAACAGCAGTGTATCTGATAAATCATTCTCCTACAACGGCTTTGAATTTTAAAATTCCGAAGGAGGTGTGGTCTGGACACAAAGTTACTTTGGATCATCTCAAGAGGTTTGGGTGTGAGGCATTTGTTCACTCAATACAGGACAAAGTGAGTCCTAGGGCTACTAAAGGCTACTTCATGGGATACCCTCAGGGGGTTAAAGGGTATAGAGTATGGATTCCAGAGGACGGTAAATGCACGATCAGTAGAAATGTTGTTTTCCACGAAGAAAAGGTGTTCAAAGATACAGTTGAAGAGGATCCTAATGAGTCTAGAAGAGCAAAGAAGGGAAAGAGAGTTTCTTTCAACTTTGATAAGACATTTGAGGATACTGGTTCAGGTGGAGCTTTGCCCAGTGTTGAAAATGAATCATCCAGCTCAGAGTCAGACAGCTCAGAGTCTGAAACATCAAACCTGAATGAAAGAGGTGAAGTTCAAGGAGAATCCTCCACGGAGAGTCTCCATGATTATGTGTTGGCTCGAGACAGGGCCAAGAGAGTTATAAAGAAACCCTCGATCTATGATGAAGGAGGCGATTATGTGGTGGCTTATGCACTGTTATGTGCCCAGAAAGTAGAAATCCACGAACCTAAGACTGTTGAAGAAGCAATGAAGGATAAGAACTGGAAATACTGGAAGTTAGCCATGAAGGAAGAAATTGACTCTTTGGCTAAGAATGAAACGTGGATAGTGGTGAACAAACCAGACAAGAAGAAAACTGTTGGCTGTAAATGGATTTTCAAATACAAGGAAGGGATTCCAGGGGTGGAGCCACCGAGGTTTAAGGCACGACTGGTTGCTAAGGGGTTTACTCAGATAGAAGGAGTTGACTATAATGAAATTTTCTCTCCAGTGGTAAAACATGTTTCTATACGATTGCTTCTATCAGTGGTAGTCAATTTCGACATGGAACTTGAGCAACTGGATGTGAAAACAGCTTTTCTACATGGAAGTTTGGACGAAGAAATCTATATGAATCAACCTGAGGGATTCATTGCGAAAGGAAGTGAAGAGAAAGTATGTTTGTTGAAGAAATCTTTATACGGTTTGAAACAGTCTCCACGTCAGTGGAATCAAAGGTTTGATGAATTCATGAAAGGACAAGGTTTCAGTCAGAGTGTTCATGACCCATGTGTGTACTTTAAAGGAGAGGATGTTCAGGATAAAATTTTCTTGCTTCTATATGTAGATGATATGCTTGTGGCTTCAAGGGATATGTCTAAGGTAAGGAAGTTAAAGGAAAGTTTGAAGTCTGAATTTGAAATGAAGGATTTGGGAAAGGCCACGCGTATTCTGGGAATGGACATCTTGCGAGATAGAGAAAAAGGAGTTTTGAAGCTTTCACAAGAAAAGTACTTAAGGCAAGTTTTGAAAAACTTCAACATGGAAGGGGCAAAACCAGTTGTTACCCCTGTGAGCTCACAGCATAAGCTCAGGAAACTTACAGAAGCTGAAATCAAGGAAGAAGCGAACTATATGGACAAGATTCCCTATGCTAGTGCAGTTGGTAGTCTAATGTACGCCATGATTGGATCACGGCCTGATTTGGGGTATGCAATCTGTCTGATCAGCAGATACATGTCACAACCAGGAAGGGTTCATTGGGATGCAGTGAGATGGGTTTTCAAGTATCTGACAGGAGCGTTGGATGTTTGTTTAACCTTTACTAAGCAGGATGAGTTCGAGATAGTTGGTTACAGTGATTCAGATTACAGTGCAGATTTGGATCGAAGAAGGTCAGTTTCAGCGTATTTGTTTCAAGTTGGAGGTAACACCATCAGTTGGCGAGCCACACTTCAGTCTGTAGTTGCATTGTCAACCACAGAAGCTGAGTATATGGCTCTCACTGAGGCAGCAAAGGAAGGAAAATGGTTGACGATGATATGTGGTGAATTGGGTTTCAAGTTTAACAGCTACAAGTTATGTTGCGATTCACAGAGTGCAATATGCCTAGCTAAAAACGCAGTTCATCATGACAGGACTAAGCATGTTGACACAAAATATCATTTTATCAGGGACAAGGTCAGTGATGGTTCGATTAATCTAGTCAAGGTTCATACTACCCTAAATGCTGCGGATTTCTTGACAAAGTGTTTACCTGGTCCGGCTTTTCAGAAAGGCCTAGTAATGGCCAAGATCCTCGCTTGATAAAGTGAGGTGGAGCTTGAGATAACTTTGTCGGTTTTTTGGGTTATCTCGCACATAGAAAAGACGTCATAAGGTTAATTAAGGCGTGGAAAGAAAAAAAAAAACCGAAACTTTTAAACCTCGGAGTTGAACTACAAAGGAGTAAGAGGTAGTAGAAGGTCGATGGACACTTATCTGAGACATGCAGAAGGTCATATGAAAGGTTCTTCGTTTTCTTTTTTGGGGGAAAGCTCTCCGGCACCTGAAGGAGAATAAGATGAAGTATCTTAGTCATGGATCTATGAGAAGGCAGTAAAGATAAGTAAAATCAGAGATCGGGGATACTCGTACCTTAGCTTGTCGTAGCACAAGGGATGACTTGATCTGTAAAGGTCAGGAAAAGAGAGAGAGTCCAGCAGCGGAAGATGGTGATGGAGTTCACGGATGAGTCAGATTCGGATGGAGAAGAAAGTTTTAGGGTTTTCTCGTCTGAGCTTGAGTACAGAGAGAATGGTGTTTCGGAAAAATGAACTGACAAAGGTGGAGATTGTGAGTGTTTGTCGGGTTCACTTGTGACCTGATTGAAGTGGGCTTGAGTATCAGGAGCCCATTAGACACCATTCACAATCAGAGGTAAAGTCAGCTGGTGGTTGGGCTTCAGGTTATCAAGATAGAGAAGCTCAAGCCCATATGCTAATCAGGCTTAGCATCACTTATGGGCCATATAAGTGATGAACTTCGTCGTCTCCTTGCTGTGAGATACACGAAAGGAGAAGGTTGTTACAGTCTGTACTGAGTAACAGACAAGAGAGAGAATCAAGAGAGAGAGAGTCTTATCTTGGCAAGAATCGCATCGGAGAAGACGGAGAGCTGCTCGCGATCAAGCCGAAAAGAATCCGATTGCCGGTGGTGCACTTTCGGAGGTATCCTACTCGTTGTAACTCTGGTTAGAGCTATACTCGAGTATCTTAAGGTTACCGAGACTCTATATTGATTCTAAACAAGCTATAGTGAAGTTGAGAGCTGAGATCTCTCCCCGGACAGTAGGAAACGAAGTCCGGGTTACCAAATCTTGTGTGTTGCTTGTTCTTCACGATTCCGATTAAACTCACCTACAATCAACATAACCTCGTAAGAAACAGCTTCAAGATTAATAACGAGTATAAGAAATAATAAGATAACCTAACAGGATCAACACTGATATCACTTTGACCTGGTTTATATATTATAGAGGAGACGAAAAGAGTTGATATGCATCACTATCATATCAAAAAAAAAGTTCAATTGTTAACACATTTTTTAAGCTAAAGGGTGAGATAGAGGGATGCTAATGTGTCAGGCCTTTGTGAGTCTCAACCATTCCAGCCTAAATTCCTTTTTTCTCTCTCCATCACACATTTTCTCTTCTCTCCTCGAAGAAGACTTTGTTGGTGTTCTTCGACCAGCATATTTTGGCTTTCGAGCCACGCTGTTGAACTTGTTATAGTGTTTTTTTTTCTTTGTAAAGTCTTCGGTCTCCTTGTTATTAGATGAAGCGACGGTCCGCCGGTTGAGCTGCGCTTCGATGTAGGCGTGTTGGATCCAGATATGAAGAAGTGATTATGCGGCGTTGACTCTCTGTCTATTCTGCTAGTGGCTTCCTTTTCAGATGGCACATATCTATCCGCTTTCCTTCTTTCGTGTAGGCGTGTGAGCGTGAAACACCTTTCTTTGGTCCTCGGACTGAATCAAGTCGTTTTTGGACTGTGGATAAGCGAGTCATGTGGTTCTTCCCTCTGATTTTTGTGAGCTTTGTTTTGGCTTATTGTTCTTCACGTGGATCAAATTTTTTTAATTATCTGTTTTTATCAAGTTTATATAGCCATTTGGTTTTGTCTAATGTTAAGAGTGGTTTGGTTAGTTTTGGTTTTTTTGGTCAGACTCTCAATATCTCTTTGCTTGGTGTTTTATTGTTTCTCTAGCAGATTTCTCTTCTGTCCTCAGCTGCTTAACGTGGGTTACGATCGGCGAGGCTTTGTCGCTTCTAGAGATTGGTATTGGACTTCTATCTAGGTAAGTAGTGCCCGTAGTTGAGTGTGTCACAATCATATCTGAAAGATGTGTGGATCGTATAAAGGTACTTCTTGTCAAGCTATGAAGTCTTGGCTCTTGGTTACAAGTGGTGGATGCTATCGTTTGACAGACCATAAGCGGCAGCGATAGGTCCATGTTGAGAATTCTTGGTTACTAGAAGTGAATGATATCGTTCAACAAGCCGAGGGAGGCGATATATCTAGATCACATCCTCTACTTTTCAAGGATAAATACATTGATTCATCATATGGTTGTGTGCATGTGGGTGTTGATTATCGTGTTCTAGTTGCGGATTATGTTTTATTCCTTTGTTTTCGGTATTATCTTGAACTAAAATTGTGTGGGTTTAATTTTCTTCTTGTGGGATTTTGTTTTCGGAGAACTCATGTTATTTCGTTTGCTTATGCATTCAACTTTTTTTAAAACATCAATATGCTATTCTATTACTCAAACTTGAGGTGGTGGAATCCATACCGGAATAGAACAACCAACAAAAGATAAATCAAGATAGAAATTTCGAGCAATCCTAGCTAAACAGTTTGCAGTCTGATTTTGCACTTTTAGTATGTAAGAGATCTTAAAGTATGGAAATCTTCTCTTCAGCAAAGCAAAATCCCCTAGCCCCATGGAGAAACTCGGCCAATCTTTTGGGATCCTGAATATTGACAATATGTTTTTGCATTCTGTCCTGAAATGTTAGTAGTCAGTGTTTTGTAGCATGCTCTCCATTGTCCAGAGCAATGCCTCCATTTCTGAGTGCAAAGAAGACATACAATTTTCTTTGTTTTTCAACCCTAAGAGTTGCTTATTTCCTAATCCATCCCTCCAAACCCAACCATAACCATTGTGGTTTGCTTCAGCTGTTCATGATCGATCCACCAAACAATTTTTTGCAAGCTTAATACTTGTGTACTCATTTGTTGATGTGTATTTTTGATTCGCGCCTTTGTGGGGGGGGGGGTTGTTTGCTTCAAACCAATCATTGCATTCGGTCTCATGATGTCTAATAAACTCTAGTGGGTCTCTTCCTATGAATAACTTGTCGTTTCGAACCATCCATACGCACCAAATAATCCACGGGTAAAGATCCTTATATAGGTCCGAATCTCCAATCTCATTCTTCAACCAGAACATATACTCCAAGTTTGTAAAACGCTCGATGTTGGAAATGTTCTCGGACACGATGGTGTCGAAACGAGGGCCCAAGATTGCAAAGCAGATTGGCATTCAAAAATGGTGTGGTTGACTAATCCATCACGCTTTTCACATCCAAGACAGTGGTTGCACAACGCATATGGAGTCTTGTTAGATTTCATGTAACCGCTACGTACTGACACTAGCTTCCATATAAGATGCCAAATCTTTTGTGGGGCGTTTATTTTCCAGGAAAAAGCCTTTAACCTATTAGTACTTGGTTCCCCTTTCCTCATGTTCCCGATAGAATATGTTCCTTGCAACCCAATATACATCCCGTTTTGAGTATAGCTCCATTTTTACATGTCGTCTCTATGAGATTGGCTTAATAATAAGGTTATCCAGTTTTTGCACATTTCACAGTTTTGGAGATCCATGAAGTTCGCTCACAGTCATTCATGGATAAATCATCGAGTTAATTGCTTTAGTTGTTCTAGCCGGGATTGTGGGAATCTAGGGGTCTTTCCAAACACGTATTTGGTAAACTAAATGTACTTTCTGACTGATTCCTAGCATCAAACGAGGTATAGTTGCCATAAAACTTGTCCACACATAAGATGGGGAATATGCATATGTCGCCCGTAAAGGTTGTTTGCTTCAAACCAATCATTGCATTCGGTCTCATGATGTCTAATAAACTCTAGTGGGTCTCTTCCTATGAATAACTTGTCGTTTCGAACCATCCATACGCACCAAATAATCCACGGGTAAAGATCCTTATATAGGTCCGAATCTCCAATCTCATTCTTCAACCAGAACATATACTCCAAGTTTGTAAAACGCTCGATGTTGGAAATGTTCTCGGACACGATGGTGTCGAAACGAGGGCCCAAGATTGCAAAGCAGATTGGCATTCAAAAATGGTGTGGTTGACTAATCCATCACGCTTTTCACATCCAAGACAGTGGTTGCACAACGCATATGGAGTCTTGTTAGATTTCATGTAACCGCTACGTACTGACACTAGCTTCCATATAAGATGCCAAATCTTTTGTGGGGCGTTTATTTTCCAGGAAAAAGCCTTTAACCTATTAGTACTTGGTTCCCCTTTCCTCATGTTCCCGATAGAATATGTTCCTTGCAACCCAATATACATCCCGTTTTGAGTATAGCTCCATTTTTACATGTCGTCTCTATGAGATTGGCTTAATAATAAGGTTATCCAGTTTTTGCACATTCCACAGTTTTGGAGATCCATGAAGTTCGCTCACAGTCATTCATGGATAAATCATCGAGTTAATTGCTTTAGTTGTTCTAGCCGGGATTGTGGGAATCTAGGGGTCTTTCCAAACACGTATTTGGTAAACTAAATGTAATTTCTGACTGATTCCTAGCATCAAACGAGGTATAGTTGCCATAAAACTTGTCCACACATAAGATGGGGAATATGCATATGTCGCCCGTAAAGGTGTGCTCTGCCGGTAATACCTTCCTTGCAATACTCTCAAAAGGAGAGAATTAAGGAATTGAACTAATCTCATAGTATTTTTTCCAACAAAGCCAAGTTAAATTCATAAATCAGTCTGAATGTGATTCCCCCTTCATATTTTGGAATACAAAGTTTATCCCAAGTCGCCCAGTGCATACCTCGCTTCACTGAATTCGAGCTCCACCAGAATCGAGCAATTGCGCTGGCCAGTTTTTCACAAATATTTAAGGGGAGAAGAAAGCAAGACATAACATACGACGGTAATGCTAATGCGATTGCCTTTATCAAGATTTCCTTGCCTCCATGTGTCAGCAATAGGCCGACAAGCCATTGATCCTATGAACAAGCCTATCCTTAAAGAATGCGAAAGCTTGTATTTTGACCCGCAAATGTACTCCATGATTCACAGATAAGTACCAATCCCCCCCCCATAGCCTCATTAACAATAGACATGATATCCTTTATCTATTTTTTCATGTTTCCAGGGAACGTTTTCTCAAAGAGAAGTGATGACTTCTCAAAGTTAATACACTTCACCCGAGGATTTTCCATAGCCCTTAAAAACTTCCATAACTTCATAACATTCACGGGGCTCTGCCTTACAAAAGAACAAGCTATCATCAACAAATAACAAGTGAGTTACCGAGGTGTTTGCGCGAGAAACGCGCATTCCCATTATCTTTCCCTGAGTCTCTACATGATTTAGAAGGCTAACAAGTGCTTCCATGCATAAGATAAAGATGAAAGGAGACAAAAGATCTCCTTGACGCAGGTCCCTATTGGGGACAATATTTCCTCTTAGCTGACCATTCATCAGGACCTGATACTTCATAGATGATACAAATCACATAATCCATCCTATCTAAGTATTAGAGAATCCCATTTTCTCTAAGAACCTTTTGATGAAAGTACATTCCATTCGGTCTTATGCTTTGCTCATGCCAGTTTTGTGGCCATCCGCTTTTGTTTTTCGCCAGGTTTTGTTCTCATCACATGAAACATTTCTTGGGCGATCATTATGTTATCTATAATCTGTCTACCCGCAACAATGGCTGATTGGGTTTCAGATATTCGATCAGAAAAAACCTTCTTAAGTCTCTAGAATAAGACCTTCTAGACTATCTTATAGCTCATGTTGCATAAGCTTATAGGTCGAAACTGAGCCATTTCAGTAGGTCTTTCTTTTCGGAATGAGGCAAATGTTAGTGTCATTTAGTCCTAGCACAACAATGTCGTTGAATAGGAACTCATTGACCATACGAGTCAAGTCTTCCTTAACTATATCCAAAAACTTTTGGTAAAATAAAGCGCTCATACCATCAGGCCCTGGTGCTTTCTTTGGATGCATCACAAAAAGGGCAAGTTTGATTTTCCATTTTGTAACCGGAGCTGTTAATTCGTGATTCATAGCATGAGTGATCACCGATGAGATGTTTCCCAGAGCCTCATCCAATGCTAATGGATTAAATGTCTCAAAAAGGGATAGAAAATAACTAGTAGCAATGACTACTAGTCCCTCCTCATCCTTCATAGTATTCCCTTGTGAGTCTTGTAAACATGTGATCATGTTTTTCGCTTGTTAGGTTGTGGAAAAATTTTGAGGTCATACCTCCCTCTCTTAACCATAGAACTCTACTCTTTGCCTCTAAAACATTTCCTTCGTCTTAAGAGCATCAGAAAGTTTTGTCAGCGCCAATTTCAGCCTCTCCATGGTCACATTATCATCCAAGTACATAGCCTCCACCTTTTATTTTAGCTCCTCAACATGCTTATTTGAGTTCACATATTTTGCCTCCTCCATTGGCTTAGAGCTTTTCCTACAACATGTAATATGTGCTGAGATATTTGCATCAGACGGGAGCTCGGGAGAGTTCCATCCATCCTGAATCGCTTGTCGTATCTCATCACTATCCATCCATATTTTATCATTTTTTTTTCTTTGCTTAAAATGGCTTAGAAAGGATGTTAGCTGGGACTGGATGATGATCCGAGACCCAAAGGCAAAGGTATTTAACCGAAGAGTGTGGAAAATTTTCATGCCAATTTTCGTTTCCTAATGCACGATCAAGACGACATCTTACCGTATTTATCCCTCTCTTACCGACCCAAGATAGCTGATTTCCAGAACAATGAAACTCCAACATCCCACATTCACTTATCATTTGTTTGAAGGGAAGGAAAGATATGTCAGTTCGTCTTCTCCCTTCTTCTTTTTCATCTTGTCCGGTTATTTCGTTAAAATCGCCAATCATGAACCACTGTTCATCTTTTATTGTTCAAAATGTGTAAGATGTTCCCAAACTAACTCCTTGCATTCTAATACATGGTCGCCATAAACAAATGTAACGTAGATTTTATTCCATCAACGACTGCAGCTACATCAATCAACTAATTATTAGAAAATATAACATCAACGTGCAAGTAATCCATAAAAAATAAAGCTAAACCACCGCTTTGGCCAAGAAGCTCAACGGTAAAAAACTTCTCAAATCCTAGGTGGGCCTGAATATTTTGCAATATCAGCTTACCATTATTCATTTTAGAAAGGAAAAGCTATCATGGGCGATGCTTCTGATACATCTTCGTAAGGCGTCAAAATGTGAGTTTGTTCCCACTCCCTCGACAGTTCTAATTGATTGTCTTCATTGGTAAAGGTTTGGCAGATCTTTGACATCCGCCGTACCTTTCTTCTGAGCATTAAATCCAATCTTCTATTTCCTTGTTGCTCGGCCTTGTTGTTGGACCCTTTTTCCTCAGCCACCACCAATACCTTGGACTAAAGATGTTATCGCATATTCTTGGAGAGGCTCTGCGAATAGACTCCATATGAGCTTTTTTGTATCAACTTGAAGGAGAGAGTGAGCCACACTCATTGAAGAAGCCTTTTGGTCTGAGTCATTATCAGCTGCCGGTCCAGCCTCAATCATAAAAATTGGGTTATGACGCTCTTTAATAGCATTTTCTCTGTTTATCTCTAGGTAAACCCCGTTGTTATACTCCATTTCTTTGAGCTCGTCACCCAAAAAGATCATCATCTTGTAATAGCATGAGCTCATTACCAGTAACCTCATCATGCATATCTTCGTCCTCATGTTTATCCTCCGAATTCAATGCCCTTTTTTTTATTGCACCGGAAGGGGGAATAAGATTCTCAGCTGAAACCATTTGAGATCAAGGTTAACCTCATTATGCTTTGAAGCTAGTCTAAACGTTACATTAACGTCAGCTATCTGAGATTTTAAGAGTTTCGACAACGAGGTACTTGCCTCCTTAGAAGATGAGGAATTTACTTACTTAAGCAATGGCTTAATAGCCATACGAGCTGAGTCCATAATCGATTATGGCCCTGAAGCTCTCACATTATCCTCCCCTATCTTAAAGGCTTATAGGTCTTGTCCTTCTATGAACGCTCTTTTCTAAGGTATTCTTTCTAACATAGAAGTAAAAAGTGTGTATGTTCCCTCTCGAGAGCTAAGGATTTTTGTCTTGACCCGTGAACGATTTAGCATTGTTACGTTTCAAACCACCTGAGACCACAACACGAGAAAAGTGACTATATCGATGTACCCGATTTTGATAACTTGGGATCTCACTATTTGATCTTGAGGAACCTCCCTTTAGACCACACTTGAACACATCCTTAGAACTTCTCACATTTTGTTTGTTCGGCATCAATGTACCTCTAGGATTATATGAATCCATATGAAATTGATCAAACACCGTCTCTCTCCCATGAGGACCATTTGCCATTGCCAAAAATTTTATTGACATTCTGAGTTCTCATGTGTCATAAGACCACAAACAGTACAATGTTTGAACATCTTTTCATAATGCAGGTTATCTGTGATATCTTTTCCAGATCGCCTCTGCAGCTTCCGTGTAAACTTTAATGGTTTGTTTGAGTCAATATCGACTTTTATTTTTCCTTTTGAAGAATCTCGTAGGTCCACATTTACGATTTTATCACCAATAGATTTGAGGTTTAGTTTCATGCAGGGATTTAGAAGAATAACCTGAATATGAATCCAAAAGGGAACCACTAAAGGGTAGTCATCCACAATAATCGGTTCCCATCGCACCAGAACAAAATAAAAAAGTTATGGTGAAAAGGTCCACGGCTTAAAACCAAGTTGAGGTCTTCTTAATTATCAAAATTGAAGATAAAGTGATCATTCCCTAGATCACATGCCGTAATCTTCTTTGTCATACCCCATTGCTCGGGCATTGTAACAATGATTCGATGTACATTATGTTTTTTTTTGGTTAAGAATCTTGCCAATAAGATAAAAGCTATACTCACGTATGATATTTTCATTGGCTTTATCTGACGACTAGATTGGTTTCTCGTCATCCTCTTCAATGAGACGATTAATATCTTTGTATGATTCCATATGATCAATCAGGAAACAACAATAGATCTCATTGCAGATATGATTTGCGGAGAAGAGGGAATTCGAAACAGAGTGAAGCAGATTGTAAAACTGATTGAACCTTATGGATTGATCAATCGTTTGTCACATAAAAAACCAAGAAGAAAATCCAAGGGCAACATTACGAGTATGAGAAGGATCCGAAAGTGAGAGTCATAGATCCAGAACCAGACAACAATGATCATCCAGTTTCTTCTTCAGATCTATCACCAAAGGATGGATAGATTGTGAAAACTTAGATCCTCAAAGAAGATCCAGTCTCTATTGTTGTCGTCTCCAGAATTAAAATTCAACTTTATAGTACTCCTTTGAATGAATATTATCTTGTTTTAGAATTTGCACCAATTTCTATATATTTAGTGACCAATATGCTAGTTTCTTTGATCATACTAGGTGTTCTTTTTCCATTTACTTCCAATAGTTCTACCTACCCAGAAAAATTGTCGGCCCATGAATGTGGTTCGATCCTTCCGGTAATGCCAGAAGTTGTTTCAATATATGATTTTATCTTGTTTCAAATTCATTCTTAATCCTTGATTGAGAGTGCAATTGATTAATGGAACGTGAATCATGAGTGTATTAGATACCTAGGCACATACGAGAGTTGGTCTAGGATTTAGTTGAACATTATTGATCTGAGCGTTAATTCATGTCTAAAGAAGTATCAACCGACATTATTTCTTGTTTGCATGCGAGAGCTGGAACATAGGATTTACACATATGATTAGACTTGTAGCGAGATCTAGATATCTTTCTTATTGAATTCAAGTTCTAGAACTGAACCTATAAAATCCTTAGCATCCTTGATTGTAGTTTTGAATCTCTTGACTGATAAATCCTTAGATATAGTGCTTCATTATTATCTCTTACAGTGTTCTAGATATTTACTGTTTTGTTTATTGCACTTTACTCTTTTGCCTTGCTTAAACCGAAACTAAAGTCTATTGTGTGAAATATCAAGTCTATGTGGATGCAATACTCAAGTATTATAATCTATCTTTGATTTGAGAGAGTTCCTTACGGTTAATTTGAGCACATCAGTCTCTGCCTCTGGCTTCTGATTTTTTTTTGCTCAAATTATAGGATTTGTAGCTTTGGCTCTTCATGCATCAGGTCGTGGAAAGGTGCAAGGTAAAACAAGCTCTCTTCTTCGCCGCCCTTATTTAGTTTCCTTTTGGTTTATCTCGTGGGTCCTCTTGCATGTTTGAAGGGAGAAATATAATGAGATTCGTGTTATAACCCCAATGGACAATGGTGTTTTCCTCTTTCTATTTTTTTGCTTACAGTTTTTCGTCTATTCATAGGGTGTCTAGTTGTTTGATCTATGATTTGATTTCTGTTTTACTTATATTGGTTTTGTGATTACTACTTGGTTATGGGGATTTTTCTTATTCCGGCAGTTTTGGACTCCAGGTTTTGCCTGACTTTTTTTTTTCTGGGAGTTTATTAAACCCGTCGTCTTATGTTGTTAAGTTCTTGTAATATTTATTTGTCTATCAATATAACTTCCAGTGGACGATCTGAGGGGTGGAAAATTTGAGGGGTGAAGTGGCGGCGAGTGTTGTAGCTTCTCGTATCGAGGCGTCTTGATCAAGGTTTTTTTCGTCTTCGTTAAAGGTAACTCTGGAGATTCAATTACTCGGTGGCACGTGCAAGTTCTAATCTCAGCTGTGTGGTGGTGGTTTTGCTCTAGTGTCCGACGTGGGGTAACGTGTAGTCGTCTATGGCTACGACGTATGTTGCTTACTCGGCCTTCTTACCTTCTCCTTCTCTCTGCCCGAGCTTCTCTTGTCATCTCTTTCTCTCTTTCACTCTTTCGAAAGCGTCGACTTTGATATGAGGGTTTTGGTTCTCGTTCTTCATATTTTGAGGCTTCTTTGTCTTGCTTTTGGATTCGTGTTTCACAGTCAATATTGGACCTCTCTTTGGTTCTTGGAGGTGTGCATTTAGAGTCTAGTGATCGGGTTGTCTCTGCCTCTTGTTTATTTGACGATGGCTCCTTATGTTTAGATAACATATCCCAACAACGACATTTGTCCTTGATAAATGGTAGTGGTGTTATTCATTTCCTTTTTGTGCAGGTTTTGAACCATCTCTACAGTGCCGTGCGAAGGTTAATAGGGGCTTAAGGTAAAATTTAAAAACTTGAGTTTTATTAATATAAATTGTTATACTTTTTGTTTTAAAACTTAATTCAAACCAAATGTGTATATGAACCATGGAATATAACTCAGTTTTATTTTTTTAAAATGCCTAAATTCATAAAGGAAAAGAACAATTAAGCAAAAAAAAAAACAAATTTGAGACATAAACATTAGAAACAGTTCTAAAAACAACTATATTAAACCAAACTTATGTAAAAATAGAGGCCCCAAAATGTTAATATATTGATGGGGCCTGACGCAAAGACCTTTTTTGTAATATGGTAGTCACGGCTCTACATCTCTGACATTGAAGCGGCTGTAATTACAAATCTGACATTTGTAACAATGTATTATGCGTGCTTAAAAGTCTACAATTGTTCAAACTAGGAAGAGAGTGGAATGTTCTGCTCCGTTACGAATTAAGTTGGTGCGGTAATGATGATGGAAGGCTTCAGAGTTGTGTCCACAACTTGGATATGTGACCGATGATTTTTTTGCTTGATTAAATTGTAGTGATGTCCAATTGAGAAGTTAATAAAATGTTCTAATTTTAAAACAAATTTTCTAGTTAAAAAAAAAAGATAACTATTATAAATAGATAAGTTCGGGTTATCAAATGAAGTAGTTCTCTTTACAAAAGTCAAAAAGTAAGAAAAAAAACAAGTATTTATTCTGAATCATATAATGGTTTTTAGGTCCCTACAATCTAGCTGAGGTCCAAAACTTGACTGGGAAAAGAGCAGACATAATGAAAGTGAACTCTCACTCCGGTACGCTTTTTTCACTGTGGTAAAAAGAAACAAGGCAGTAAGAAAAAAGTTTCTAAACAAATCCTTACTTAATTAGTAATGATCAAATACATTTATTAACAACAATCCTCTGGTAATAACTCATTTTGTTCCTCTCTCTCTCTTCTTTTTCTCCTTGGAGAGAGCACCTTATGCTGATTCCTCTCCTTGTCTTCCTCAAATCGTGAACCGATCGCCGATTCCTTCAAAATTTTCAGATTTTTGTTGATCATGGCGGTTGTTGAGAGTGGAGTCGCAACTGATTCAGGCGCCGTGACCCAGCCGACCTCTTCTCCCACAAGTCAAGATTCCGGTGATCAGAGCAGGAACGAGCTTGGCGGTCAGATTCTCCGCGACGATCAGGGAGGTCTCTACAGCAAGATCGGATCCAATCCGGCGGGATCCGACGGATCAGATGGTGGGGAGAGCTACAAACGTGAGATGAGGGAGCTCCAGGAGCTTTTCTCTAAGCTCAACCCCATGGCTGCAGAGTTTGTTCCTCCCTCGCTCACTAAACAGCCTGGTGCTAACGGTGGTTTCCTCCCCTCTGCTGGCTCCTTTTTCCCCAACAATGGCTTCACTGGTGCCGGAAATGTCCCCGTCAACGGCTACGGTAACGAGAACGGCGGTTTCCGACGGGTATGACTCACCGGTTTTGCTTCAATTGTATCTCTTCAGTTTTGTCATCTTTGGTTATTGTTGTTTGATGGGTTTTTCTCAGTTCGTTGTGGGTCTTCAAAAAAGTTTATCCTTTTGTTTCCTGAAACTATCTTTATATCCATAGCCCATATGATTCGTTTTGACTCTGTGTGTGCGTGTGATGCAGAAGAAGAGTTTTGGTCAAGGGAAACGGAGGATGAATGCTCGAACAAGCATGGCTCAGCGAGATGATGTCATCCGAAGGACCGTCTATGTCTCTGATCTCGATCAACAGGTTGGAAAAATTAAACCTTTTTATCTCTAAGTCTTTGATTGTCCTCAAGATTTTCTCATCTTTTTCTTGTGTGTTTTGAGCGTTGTTAGGTCACTGAAGAGCAGCTTGCTGGTTTGTTTGTTAGCTGTGGACAGGTTTATCTTCTTGAATCTCTCTTTTTTAAAACACCAAAAAAAACTCAAGTCATTGGGTTTGTGTGTTTTGGTTATAAGTAGGTTGTTGATTGCCGCATATGTGGTGACCCAAACTCAGTACTTCGGTTTGCTTTCATTGAATTCACTGATGAAGGTACTCACTTCAGTCATATTTTTTTGGGAGTATACTGTAAAATTAGTCGATATGGTTTTAAGTTTTCTGGTATCTGTTTGTTATAGAGGGTGCCATGACTGCTCTGAATTTATCGGGGACCATGTTGGGCTTCTATCCTGTGAAAGTCCTGCCGTCTAAAACAGCTATTGCACCCGTTAACCCGACTTTCTTGCCCAGGGTAAAGGTTTTCTTTTTTACTATGCAAAGTCTCTGACGTTTTGAGACTCAGAAAATGATTTTTTTGTTGTTGTTGTTGCAGACTGAAGATGAGCGAGAGATGTGTGCAAGAACTATCTATTGCACTAACATAGACAAGAAGGTGACTCCCTAGAATTGTTTCTTCTTTTCATGCATAAGCTTTAACTCATCTCCCTTTCACACATGTTTCTTTTTAAATATATACAAGGTGACTCAATCAGACGTGAAGATCTTCTTCGAATCATTCTGTGGAGAGGTGAGCAGGTCTTGATTTTGCTTTTGTTTGCTCTAACAGGGAAAATAACTAATTAGATGTTTGTTTTTAATAACAGGTTTGTCGTCTGAGGCTCCTTGGAGATTATCAACACTCAACTCGTATTGCTTTTGTAGAGTTCATGATGGTAAGCACATTAATTATGCTTCCTACTCTCTTTCTGTTGACTTTCTGAGTGCTTAGTGCACAACATGAGTATTCTCTATCTTCGTTTCTCTTACAACAGGCAGAAAGCGCGATAGCAGCTCTCAACTGCAGTGGAGTTGTTCTAGGTTCTTTACCTATAAGGTTAGAGAAAACAACAGAACCAGTCTCTTAATATACTCTTCTTGAGATTTTTTTGTTTCGTTGTTGGTGATGAGGCTTGTTTTTTTTTCTCAGGGTGAGTCCTTCGAAGACGCCAGTTCGTCCCAGATCACCGAGGCATCCAATGCATTGATCTTAGCTTTACAGGTTTCTTCTCCACATATGTTTCTCTCTATATATATATATGTGTGTCTCGCTCTCTCTTGCGAAACAGCATACACAGACATGTAAAGATGTTTGTTTGCATCTCTTGTTTTGGGAATGTAACTCTGGGATCTGATGATGCTTCTTCCCTTTACCTTTTGTCTTGTCTGAGAGTTATCGATGTCACTCTTTTAATGTGAAAGAGCGTTGAACCATATCAAAGAGCACTCTTTCCTCACAAGTTATTTGTGGAAATTTTACTTTTTCTTACCGTTTAACTGCTTCGATAAACTAAAAATGATTTATGGCAAAAGTTTGGTGGTGTTCTTTGTTTGAACATGAGCGGTTGTTGAGTTGAATAATAATGGAGATTAAACCGGTTTAACTTAACTGGTTGTGTACAGGTTTTTGACTAAAAGTCAACTTTAGGAAATTCAAATAAATAATAAATTTAAAAAAAAAGATTTTTTTTTTCTATATTTGTGACGTTAGAAGATACGAATTGCAGTCTAGGTTCAACGGTTTCTCAATATTTTGTACATTTCGAGATTACTCTGTGATTTTCTTTTGAATTTTCTTTTTTTATTTTATTTCAAGCATCCATCCAAATATTATTGATACAAAGACACAACGTGTTTTAAAATTGTGATGCTACTCTGACCTACCCACTCCGGTCCAAATTTTTTGTTTCGTCTAAACTTCAAATATCATTCACCATTGAAATTGAATACAAAGGATTCGATTACACCACTAATACAAATGAGATGATCTAGTATCACCATGAATTATTGCTTGGATCTAGCGCTACCTAATTAGTTCTCAATGTACATTTGAACCAATATGAGAATGAATCCATTCCACGACTCGGGATGAATCACCTCTTGATACCACCTAATTAGACCGCAAGAGACAAACCACTTAGGTGCTATTCGTTTACTCAGTCAACTGATCCATCTGGGTGAAGGTGAATATCGTTGTTCGTTTATTGGACTTAATCGATACATTCGGATGGATCATCTGGGTGAGTTTCGAAAACTCAGCTGTATTTAAAAAAAAAACCTGCTGAATCTTCACCATACATCCAACTGCACATGATTCAGTCAAAAACAGCTAATGACGAAAATAACCCAGCTACACATAACCCTAAAACTTAAGAACTTCACTCTCCATCTCTCACATACTCTCTTGACGGCTCCTCATTTTCAAGATCTCTCCGGCGACTCTCTCCGGCGACTCTCTCCGGCGACTCTTTCCGGCGACTCTCTCTCTCTGGTGACTCTCTCTCCGGCGACTCTTTCTCCGCGAGCTCTCCCTCTCTCTCAGGATCTCTCTCTTCGCGAGCTATCCCTCTCTCTCTCTCAAGCTCTCTCTCTCTCTCCGGCGACCTCTCTCAGGCCTTCTCTCTCTGGCGACCTCTCTCTCCGGTGACTCTCTCTCTCTTCAGGCACTCTCTCTCTCTCTTCAGGCACTCTCTCTCTCTCTCTCTCTCTCTCTCTCTCTCTCTCTCTCTCTCTCTCTCTCTCTCTCTCTCTCTCTCTCTCTCTCGTAAGAGTCTATTGGATCTAAATTTTGTGGGTTTTATGTGTTGATATCTATATCTTCAGTAAGAGTCCCCTAGATCTATATCCACTTATGGGTTTAGTATTTGGAATCAATAAGTCTCTGGAATATGTTTCGTATTGTGCTTTGTTTCTGTGGTGGGAGAGTCACTGTTGGTGACTTGGCGAGCAGATTGAACCCTTTAGCATGTTACATGTGAATTTGTGTGAGATTTAACGTGTATACCTCTCTTCCCATGGTTTGTGTCTTATATTTTCTAGCTCTTCTTTTGTATTGATCTCTTCCCATTACGCCTAAGTGTTGTATGTATCAAGCCTTGTGTAAAGTTCAATGTTTTTCTCATGTTTGATGTGAAATCTGCAAGCTTTGTTACACTCGTGTGTACAATGCTGATGTTCCATAACTTGTCGTGTTTGAGTTTTGTCATTGCAATCTAGAATGAGCTCTGCTTTTTATGTGATCCGTTAGTTGCAGTGAAACATCTTGGTATGTTTTACTTAGATCTTTATGGAACAAGTTTTTATTTTCTCATCTCTGAAAAAGTATTTGGTACAATCAATGGCAATAGCATTTCTGATGAAATGTGCACCACTGTGATGCTCTGCATAATCTTAGAGAATAGTTTGTCCTCTTTCTGTAGTTGTATCATTACTTGTCCTAGTCTAGCAAAGAATGATATTGCCAAATAGGCTCCAGTTTGGCCGTATTGTTATTTCAGAGTCTCTAAATGCTTGAAGTTATAAAAGTCATTGCAGGATGTTAATAATCTTGCTAGCTTAAATTTTTGTCTTCATGAAATCCTATGCTTATTGATATTTATCTTTACAAGTTTATTAGAAACACGTTCGTGTTGAGTCTGTTTCTCATCATGTAGGAAGATGTTGACAGAATAGTTTTTAATGTTTTCCCATGGGACCCGAAGATACAGATTGAAGATACATGGATAGTTTTTAATATCATCATCTGAGGTTGGTCTCTGTTATGTGTTGCTGGAAGAGTGTTGTGGACTACTTGACTTGTGTCTACTGTTATTGAGGAGATGGCGAGAAGACGTTGACTTCCATACTAAATGTAAGTTGTTTTTATGTATTTGGTTTTATGTACATTAACTTATAAGCACATTGATATTGAGTTTTATGTGTTGTTATGAAACTTGTAGGTGATTTTAGGTGGAGTTTCTTCATATCATCGATTGAAGATTGAATTTCTAATGCAACATGACTCTATTTATCATTAAACTATTGTTGGATTTTAGTGTATTTTAAAATTTGTGAAAATATATTGTTTGAGTTTATTAAAATTATGAGAAATTATTACTGGAATTAAAATTTATCATCAAACAATTCTTGGAGTTTAATTTAAATATTTTAATTAAATTTGTAAAAGCATAGTCATTGTTTATAATTTTATTGTATTATTTTCATTAAAATAAATTTATGAATGTTAAAATAATAATTTTAAAATTATTTTGTTGTAACTATAATTTAGATAAGATACTAAAATTAATATAAAGATAATAAATATGAATTAAGAATAAGATATAGTTAAATTA
The DNA here is from genome assembly GCA_905132885.1 of Moricandia moricandioides. Classification (NCBI taxonomy): domain Eukaryota; kingdom Viridiplantae; phylum Streptophyta; class Magnoliopsida; order Brassicales; family Brassicaceae; genus Moricandia; species Moricandia moricandioides. The sequence continues at coordinate 11,070 of CAJHQQ010003080.1, read as the reverse complement.
AAAGACATGTCCACATTAGTCATTTTATCATGAAATGCATCCAGATGCAAATGCAAGTTCAAAAAAAATGAACAAACGAACACAGCTACATCCGGATGCTTCATCTAGATGCACCCTTCAAATGTACAAACGAACAACACCCAAATGGAACATCTGGATAAGACATCCAGATGATCCATTTGGATGAACCTTCCAGATGTACAAACGAACATGATCTTACTAATACGAAATCACTTAATCCAACTCGAGTTACAAATCGACACTATCTGATGTTCTCGAAATGATTAGAGTTAGGTGCTTGTACCATCAGAAACTTCACAGAGGCGCATATCCAAGTCAGACTCTGGACACATTTAGTGACTCGCTCCTCAACCACAAAGGACGAACAAACATGTTCATAGTGGAAAGACGGGCCTCGACCACAAAGCACGAACCGGTACACTAGCATCTTGTTTTCAGCGATGTGGAGATCGTACCACCAGTAGGGATGTCCAATAGATGGGTTATCCATGGGCAGTCTCTGTCCAAATTGTTCTGGGCTAATATGTACATATTTATATTGGACCAAATTTAAATGGGTCCAAATGGGCGAAAAGCAATTGCGCCCATGGAAAAAAACTGAGCTAGACCATCTGGACAATGGACGGTCTGAATAACTAAAATGTTTAGGTTTAAGAAATTGGAAAAAATACAATTTCACTTTCTCTTACCAAAATCACAAAATCAAGTTTTCGCCAAAACCACAAAATTGTGTTGTCCTACCAAAATCGTAAGATTGCATTTTCCTGTCAAAACCGCAAAACTGCATTTTCCTACAAATTGAGTTTTTTTGCCGAATCATGTTTTCCATCAAAAACGCAAAATCGTGTTTTCCTGTCAAAACCGCAAAATCGTGTTTTCTTGCCCAAACCATAAAATCGTGTTTTCCTACAAAAACTGAGAAACCGTGTTTTTTCTTGTCAAAACCGCAAAATCGTATTTTCCCGTCAAAACCACAAAATTACATTTTCCTGCCAAAACCACAAATCACATTTTCCCGCCAAATCCGCAAATCCACGTCTTTCCGTCAAAACCGCAACAACACATTTATCACCAAAACCGCAAAATTGCAATTTCTCGCCAAAACTGCAAAATCTTGATTTCTTGCCACAACCAGAAAATTGTGATTTTCGTAAAAACCGGAAAATCATGATTCCCCGCCAAAACCTGAAAATCGTGATTTCCCGTCAAAGCCGGAAAATCGTGATTTTTCGTCAAAACCGGAAAATCATGATTTTCTGCCAAAACCGAAAAATCATGATTTTCTGCCAAAACCGAAAATCGTATTTTCCCGCCAAAACCATAAAATTGCACTTTTGCAAAAATCGTAAAATCGCGTTTTCCTTCCAAATTTTAAAAAATTGCGTTCTCCTTCTAAATTTAAAAAATTGTGTTCTCCCGCCAAACAATTAAGTCGCACTTTTTGCTGAAACTGAAAATCACATTTTCCATCAAAATCACAAAATAAATCTTTCTTCTAAAACCGCAAAATCGTGTTTTCGTGACAAAACCGCAAAATTTAGTTTTCTCGCCAAAAAACAAAAAATGGAATTTTCTACTGAAACTGCAAAATTAAATTTCTCACTGAAAACATAACTTACAAAATAACTATCTATGAAATTTATAATATTACATATTTTACAAAAATAAGTTATTTACACTAAATGGGTGTTTGGGTCATATGGACAACCCAACTGGTCATTGTCCTATTTGGGCATGGTTCTATTTGGACATGGTCCTATTTGTGTGTTGACCAAAAACGTCCAGCAAAAAAAAAAGACATCCATCTGGACACGCGCAAACGGCTCTAGCCTTCCCATTTTGACATCCCAAACCACCAGTTGGAATATGATTTCTTCATCAGCGCTCGGATGTAAAAGCCCCACGACGTAACTTCCACAAGGTAAGCTCCTTATATTGACCACTCCGTCGGTGAAAACCAGGTACATTTTGACCCCGAGAATTATGGGACAACTCGCTTTCCACTCGCCATTGAGGAGGTCTCTCACCCTCGCGTTGGAAGGGAGATCTCGTGTGGAGGAGGCATCTCACCGCTCCACGTGCCATCGTTGAGATGGAGTCACCGGAGATCTGAAGATTGAAAACAAGATTCAGCTCGTCCATCCTTCTTAAAATCCGACTCCGTCCTCATTCGTTGCCTCGTGAGTCTCGCTGCTGCTCCAAAGAAAGCCAAAGAAAAGATCCATCAAGAACAAGTCGCATCTCCAGTTAAGTCTCAGCAGATCTAGAACCGATAGGATATCTACAAAGAGAAAAGTAGCAAGAAAGAGAGAAAAGGTGAAAAGGTGAAACAGGAGAAGGGAGAAGAGAGAGGCCTCTAACACCAGTAACCGCCGGACCAGAGTTAGGGTTTTATTCAGGCTGTCGTTCGCTTTCTTCGGTTGATGAGAGAGATGAGAACAAAGTTAAAACTTTGGATTTATAACTTCGGTACCAAATAAATATCAAAATTTCATTTTTTCATACTTCCCTATTCTTTGTGTATTAAATCAACCGACATTTGACCAAAAAAATATAATCCGGTCATAGTTATAAGTCAAAATTGAATTTTATCGGGCATATGAAAAATTAAAAATCAAATTTATGTTTTTCCTATTTATTGTTATATAATTTAACATTTAAAGTAATTCTATTGGTCATTCCAAATAGACTTTATAAATAGCTCCAATTAAATCATAAAAACAATCCGACTTCTCCCTCATGTAATGTTTAGGAACATTTGTTTGATATCTTTCAGTAAAAACTAAAAAAAAAAACTATTAAAAAATATGCAGAGAAATTAAGAATTTCACCTTTTAACCTTTAAGATTAAAGCACAATCTTCAGAATTCCACAAGTTTGAGTTTTCTATCTTATAATTGAAGCTCATGTTCCTTTCGTTACTCTTATAGTTAGTTAAAAGCCCCACGACAAATGTGTTGTTCAACACATAGAACTATTTATTAACATATGTAATTCTAGTTTAGTTGTAGTTGTACCAATGGTTCAGTTTCCTTTTGCTTAACTATTGTATATATTGAACATGTTTAAGAAAATATATTTATATCTTTCAATATGGTATTAGAGCCATCAATGGCTTCTTCTTCCTTTCAAGATTCTTGAGCTTATCCATGGCGATTTCGTGCTAAGATCGTATTCTTTAATGTCTATGAGCTAATTGATTGGTAGTTGATTTCATCGATCTTCTCGTTTCGTAATCGATTTTATCTTCTGTTTTGTGTTCTTGATTATTTCGTCGATCTGACTCACGAATTCTCTCGAGTTTTATTTGAGCTCAATTATTCTTTCTCTGGAGTATAATTAGGGGTGTCAAAATGAGTTAGCTCGCATAACTCAGCTCAACTCATGATGAGCTCAGATCTTTCATGAACTAGCTCAGCTCAACTCATTTATTATAGGAGTTTTAATATGTAAACTCAAACTCAGATCATCTTGATCACGAGTTAAATGAGTTAGCTCGTGATCTATTAAAAAGAAATGTAATAATAATATAAAACAAAATTGTAGAATAATAAAATAAAATTTAAAATATAATTTCAAAACTAATTATTAAAAATAATTTCAAAACGTGAAAATAAAATACTTAATTAAAAATTCGTTAATTTTCAAAAGAAATGATAACCTAATATGTTTCTATATAAGAGATTTATATGATAATGTATATTTTTACTGCAAAAATCTTAGATAAATTTCTTAACACATAATTTCTATATTATTTATATTTATATTATAAAATTGAAACGTGAATCAAAATATTTGTAATATACATATGTATATATAACTCCAAAAAGTTAAGCTCATGAGCTAACTCATGTTTATTAAAACTTACTCATATAACTCGTTAGCTAAATTCAGCTCGGTCATTAAACTCAGTTTATGAATGAGCCTAGAAAACATAACTCATGCTCATAAAAACTGAGCTGAGCTTAGCCAGCTCATGAGTTGCGGCTCGTCTGGACACTTGATATAGTCTATTTATTACCAGTTTCAGGCCATGTTATAGGCTCTATTAAGGGTCTATTATGTGTGTCTAGGCTATGTTTTAAGGTCTTTACAGGTCCAAACATGTCTTGGAGATATATGGAGATACTTGGAGCTTTTGGAGCATTTAGAGGAAAATAATCCGTAGCTGATCATTGTAAGAGTCGAAGTACAAGACTGTCATCGATCGACGACATTATCTCGGCGTCGACCGATGTTACATGACCAAGATCGATCGATGTTGCACATCTGACATCGATAGATGACCAATTCATAGACAGCCGATTTCAAGCGCAAGTTAGAGACATGACACAAGATTACAAGATTAACCCAAGACGAGTTTTGTCCTCGACTTTAGGGTTTTATATTTATACTTTATTTATGGCACCAAAAAGGGTGTGTTAGGTTTGTGGCTGTGTGTGTTGTGTTGGTGCCTAGGTTTTTCGCAAAGTGTGTGTGTGCACCAGAACTCCATCATAGTTTTAGGATTTATTTAGGGAGAAGATTCATAACTCCTTAGAGAGATTTATATTTGGAACCCCAATATTTTATCTATGCATTATATTATTATTCTTACTTTGATTATGTCTGAGTAGTTACCTATTAGATTTATGGTTGAATGATAGAATCATGGATTAGCCCAAAAGTTGGATTGCTAGTTAAGTTAATATCCATCAATTGAGTTGTGCTTAATGCTTGCATTCTAGAGTAGCTAACTAGGATCTCGAAAGTAGGACATGGAAGACTAAGAGAGTAGGTTTTGTGCCAGAATAAACTCCATTGAACTAGGTTGTTAGGCGCATGCGAGACCTGGTCTAATTATCTTGCTGAACATATCAAATCTCGTTCACACTTCTTTCTGATTTCACCGTCGATCGACATAAGGCCTTAGCCGTCGATCGATGGTCTTTCCTTTTGCTCACATACGAGAGTTGGAGTTAAATGGGTCAGAATAGTTAATATTTGAGTTCTAGAATATTCACATATCTGTGTCTTTTATCCCATATAATTCATGAAGCTTGAAACCCTAGATCTAACATATTTACATTTACATCTAATTAGATTATTAGCATACTTCCATATTTACATTACTAGCATATTTCCATATTGCATCTACACCTTCTGATAAACTTGTTACCAGAAATAAGAAATCTATTGTGTGTCATTGTTCTCTGTGAATTCGATCCCTAAGTACTACACATGATCTCTCTAGGCAAGATTATTGTTTTGTGTGTTAGGATTAAGGGTTAATTTGATAGTTAATTGTTTAGGATATTTATACCCTGCTAGAATAATAAAAACACACTCATGTCAACACCCCTACGTATAATCTACATAATCTCGCGTTTAAAGATCAATATGAGCATCTGTACTTCCTCCAAATTTCCGATCATTCTGGTTTAGTCCTCATCTCTGATCGTCTTTCTTACGGTGCAAAGTTCTTTCATGGTGCCGGTCAGTGCGAATGGCCTTCAATGTGTGCAATAAAATCAGATTAATTGATGGTATGGTTCCTAAACCTCTGGATACCCATCGTGATGCTGGATCTTTGTCAAGATATAATGATATGGCTGCGACTTGGCTAATGAACTATGTTTCAAAAAAGATTGCTAAAAGTCTCTTTGTTTATGTCCATTGTTGAGTCAATTTAGAAGAATTTCTTAGCTCGTTTTAAACAAAAAGATGCACCTAGCGTTTAAAAAACTAAACAATGATTATGTAGTATTCAGCATGTCTCAATGGATGTAACCACATATTACACAAAAATGGTCACAGTGTGGGAAGAGTATAAGAACAACATTGAGCTTCCAGTGTGTATTTGTGAGAAGTGTGAGTGTAATGCTTCTCAACTATGAGAAACATTACAGCAACAAAGCAGAGTTACAGAGTTCTTGATAGGGCTAAATGAATCGTATGAGTCGAGTAGGAGACAAATTCTCATGTTGAAGCCATTGCTTTCTATTGAAGATGCTTTTAACATGATTACTCAAGATGAAAGCAGAGGATTATGCAACCATCATCGAAGATTGCAATGTTATATTCCAAGCTTCTAGACTAGATGACTCTATGTTTCATGTTCTACAGATAACCAGATATTTGTTGCTCAACATTACACCAATCGCCAGAAACAACGTATTTTGAGTACTAACTGAGGACAACTTGGCCACATTGTTCAAAATTCCTTAAGATGCATGGTTATCCTCCATGACATAGGTTACATGGCTCCTCTGGTTTGTCTAGAGGGTCTTTTCAAACGTCCTACTGTGGATAAACAAACAACTATTGTCCTCCTACCCAGCAACATCAGTCTCAGAATAATATACCATATCCGAAGAGTAAAACAATGGCTAATGTTGTAAGCTCAGTCATGTGACTAATGCGGTCAATCTTGATATCAATATCATGAATCCAAATCAGGTCAATAATCTTATTCAAAAGCTTCAAATACAGGTTCGTCTTTCTGAGTCTGCAACTCCTAGACAATGTGCTTCTATCACTAAGAATGGTTACATGGCTCTTCAATCATCATCTGGTATAATTTCTTGTCTTTCCACAAATGTTTTCGTTTTGAAGACCATTCCCTTACTTTTCATCATTAATGGATTTCCTCATTATACAATTCTCTTCCTAGTGGTTTGTTACCTTCTCGACAGTGGAGCCACTACGCATATGTGTTCTGACTTGGCACGGTTTAGTGATCTCTCTCCGCTGGTTGGTGTCACACTTTCGTTACATAATGGCATTAGGGAATTGTTTAGTCATATAAGAACTATTTATATTTCATCTACAATTTTTTCACACAATTTTACATGATCTTTCGTTTCAATTTACTTCATAAGCATCAATACTCAAAATAAGGACACACAATGTTTTTCTCACTTTTATCCTAAATATTTTGCTTGATACATGAAAATTTTCAGGGATTAATGATTGGTAGAGGAAATTTAAAATGCAATCTCTATATTTTTGATAAAACCATCGATTCTACATCTGATAGCTTCTATGGAACCTTGAAAGTTGACGGACATCTTTGGCATCAAAACCTTGGGCATCAATCCTCTGACAAGTTACAACATATTTCGAGTATTTAATATACTTCTAATTCTAGTTCGTCTGCAATACTCAAGTGTCACGTTATTCCTTTAGCAAAACAAAAGATATTATCTTTTACATCACATAATACACTTCCACAATTTCCTTTTGATTTGATTCATTTAGACATGTGGTGACCTTTCTCAGTTGAGTCAGTAGAGGGTTACAAGTATTTTCTACAAATGAAATATCTATCACACATAATGTAATTTTCCATGATTTTTTTCTTTCAAAGGTTTGCATCATGTTGTTTCACTTGATGGCATGTTTTCCAATATTACTTTGCCTTTATCAACTCCAATTCTTTGGATCCTTTGTTTGAGGTTATTCCATGTGCATGTTCACTTGTTGTTTCTGATAATTTCAATGTGTGCATCATTTTATAATACCTCATATATATCAAATGAGATTGTTCCACGAGCTTTAGGACAGACTTGTTTACTCCGTGATTGGCCACAATGCACAACTAAGACTCCATGATATCTTTCTGAGCAGCATTGTTCTTTCATTCATAAAACTTATTCTCCATTATCTTATTTTCTGTTATATCCTCTTTCCTCAATTTATAATTATTCTTATCTTCAACATTTGTATCAATTATATCTTCTCTCTTATTCACTTGATTTAAAATCCACAACATTCAAGAAAGCCATGTTATCACCTTGGCTTAGAAAAGCGATGTCTAAGGAGTTGAAGGCTATAGAACACAATAACACATTCACTGTTGAGTCGCTTCCTCTTGGCAAGAATGTTTTCGGCTGTAAATAGGTTTACATAACCAAATACGATGATGATGGGACTGTTGAACGCCTCAAGGCACGCTTATTTGCCAAAGGATTCACACAACAAGAAGGATTTAATTTTACTGGTACTTTATCTCCAATTTGGTAAACTAGCTAGTGTCAAACTTCTTCTTGCTTTAGCTGCTGTAAAAGGATGGTCTTTGTCTCAGATAGACATTTCAAATGTGTTTCTTCATAGTGATTTTGATGAAAAGATCTTCTTGAGTCTTCGTCAAGGGTATACACTGACTTCAGCTACTCTTCTTGAGAATCCAGTCTGTCGTTTCCATAACTCCATGTATGGTTTCAAACAGGCATCTTGCTAATAGTACCATTGTCTTTCTGATGTCCTTCTTCAAATTGGTTATGATCAGTCGCCTGCGGATAACACTTTGTTCGTAAAGTAGTCTAGTTCATATTTTACATAAATCTTTATATACATTGATGATATAACGACTGCTAACAATGATGGTGAGGTTGAGAAAATCAAAGATGCTCTGCATACTTATTTCAAGATAAAATAATTGGATGTTCTTTGATTCATTTTTGGTCTTGAGATTGCTCGTTTTGCGGCTGGCATATCAGTTTGTCAACGCATGTATGCACTCAACCTTCTAGTTAATGCATGTTTACTTGCTTGGAATCCTAGTTCTGTACCTATGGATCCAGTTGTCAAACTTAGACGTTATTCAGGTATTTCTCGGGATGATCCTACTCCATACAGCACATGATTGGACGACTTCTTTATCTCACCACTACTCGTCCCTATATTAAATATGAAGTTCATTCCTTGAGCCAATTCATGTCATCTCCTACGGATGTTAATCTTCAAGCAGCATCGTGTCTTGAAGTATATCAAGAACAATTCGGGTTATAGTTTGTTCTATACTTCTATTCTTCAAAAACAGAGATTTGTCTCAACACCTTTACTGATTCGGAATGGGCTACGTGCCAAGATATTAGACGTTCTATCACTAGATATCTTGTAGTTTTGGCAACTATCTTATCACCTGGAAGTCTTCGGAATGTTATCAGTAAAAGTAGCACAAAAATGAATACCGAGGCATGGCTCAAGCGACTTGTGAACTCCTCTGGATTTAACAACTCATCATCAATCTTCATTACAATTCATATTGGTGTTAATTTTTTCTGTGACAAAAAGTCGACTATGTACATTGCCAAAAATCATGTCTTCCATTAGAGTACTAAACACGTAGAGATTGACTGCCATATCGTTCGAGATCAAGTTAAGAATGGCTTCTTGAAGCTTATGCATGTTGCTAGTTCAAATCAACATACATATATTCTCACCAAACCACAACAGCCCGGGCCTTTCATTCCATCTTGAGTCGCATGTCCACTCCAAATCTATTCACTCCACAAGTTAGTTCCATTTCATAGACTTGAGAGAGGTGTATTAACATATGTAATCTTGGTTTAGTTGGAGTTGTACTAGTGGTTCAGTTTCATTTGGCTTAACCATTGTATATATATGGTTAGAGATGTTAAGATGGTAAAATTCACCCCATTTAAACCCACTCCATTTAAGACCCACCTCATTTCAAACTCATATCCCTTTAAGTCCATTTAAAATAGGTCTATTAGGGGTATTCATTTAGATCCATTAATTTTGCACTAACCCATTTAAGCTATTGTTGATTTTTTTTTTTAAAACCTTTGTTCTTATTCTATTTGTAAAACGATTTTTTCATAAATAATTTCAATTTTATTTTAAATTTAGAACTTTAACCAAATTTAACTAAAACAAAATAAACTTGATTTTGTAGTTTTAGAGGAATAATTCAATTTTATTGTTTTAGCAGGAAAACTCAATTTTGTGATTTTAGCGGGACAACTCAATTTGTGTGGATTTGGTGGGTAAACTAGATTTTGCGGCTTTGGCGGGTAAATTAGATTTTGCGGTTTTGGCGAGAAAACTTGATTCTTGGGTTTTGATGGAAAAACTTAATTTTCCAGTTTTGGCCAAAAAAACTCAATTTTGTAGTTTCGGCGGAAAAAACTCAATTTTCGGTTTTAACGGGAAAACTTCATTTTTCGGTTTCGACGAGAAAACTTCATTTTTGATTTTGAGGAAAAAACTTAATTTTTGGATTGGTGAAAAAAAATATTTTTCATAATCGAATAAATTTAAAATTTCAATATATAGCTAAATATTGTATAAAAAATTGTGAGACAAAATAAATGGACTAAATTTAAGTTACCAAAAATCATAAATGGGTTAAATGGATCCCCATTTCACTTAGCTAAGAGGATTACTCATTTAAAATCCCACAAGCTAAATGAATTTAAATGGACATTTATCTATTCTAAAACCCATTATGCCCGCTAACAAAACCCATTACAATATCCCTATACATGGTACAAGTTGTAAGAATATAAATTAAGAAAATATATTCATATCATTCGATACTCTTCTTTTTAATTTCTAGCTACCCTATTTTCATTTTTGGGGTTTTTTTGTGTGTAAATACTTACTTCCATTTACTTAAACTTTGGAAGTACAATGGTTGATACAATATGATTTGAAAACAATAGAGATTAAAGCACTGACGGCCATTTATTTCTAGGTTTCAGAGAGCAAATCATATATATAAAAAAGAAGTTTATCAAATGAGTTTTGTAATTGTTTTCAGATGAGAGTTTCATAATATGCCGTCAAAGTCATTTAATATCAAGTATGCAGTCCCATGCAAACCTACCACTTTTTTTCCCCACCATACATTACCCCAGTTTCACGTTTTATTTCTTATAAATATATACAGTTTCCTTTACGTATGAAAACACACAATTTATAAGAACGATATAAAATTAATTTGATATGCGACACTGATTATTTAAGAGGCGTACCATATCAAAAACCCAAAAAAAAGAACAACAAGAACATGGCAGAGACTCAAGGAAAGGTCATCACTTGCAGAGGTAAGTAAATTTACTCACCACTGTTACTGTTTCATCAAGATCATGCTAATATAATGATACATGTATGTAGCTGCCGTAGCATGGGGTCCAAAAGAACAGCTTGTAATACAAGAAATTTGTGTCGATCCTCCTCAGAAAATGGAAGTTAGGGTTAAAATCCTTTACTCCTCCATTTGCCATACCGATCTCGGAACTTGAACCGGCGTGGTAATAA
>CAJHQQ010003079.1:0-51516 GCA_905132885.1 Moricandia moricandioides | reverse complement strand
TATAATATAATTAATAATAATAAAAGTTATTATGCAAATACAATAGTGTTAGGGTTTTTTATATTTTATTATGTGCATGGTAAATTTCTAACATTATTCTTTTCATAATAAATGTTATTATTATTAAGCTCATATACAAGTATTAACTCTATAATAAGCAATGTTGTTGTTATTAAGTAGATTATAATGGGTTATCATGCAAAGATAATTATATATTGATGAAAGAATATAGTTTTTGCACAATTATGACATATCTAATAATATTAGTTGAAATGGAATAAAAAAATAATTAATATGTTATAAAGAAGTTATGACCCTCTCCCTACGCTATCACTCTCGAGTCTGCCGGTCTGATCTCGGGTCTTGTCTCGCTCTCATGTCGTCTCTCAGGTTCTCGTCGCGTCTCTCATCGCGTCTCGTCTCTGCTATCTCTCGTCTCTCAGTTCTCTCACTCATCATTCTCTCTCTCTCTCGCATATACAGAGATAGAACCTAAAATATAAAGTAACTAAACCCTGCCTCGTGTTACATGAAAAGAAGACAATCATTTGATCTTTTAACACCAAAATCTCTGACTTTTCTATTTTCTTTGGTTTAAAAGATATATACATGATTTGACAATGAGATGGGCAAAACAAAAATACGAAGACCAAAACCTATTTCATCCACCAACCAGGAGACTTATGGATGAGACTAAGGTCTCCCCACATTTGTCCGTTTGCTTACGAATCTTCGACGTAAAAAAGACCCATGACATGCTCTGATAACTTTCACTTAGGATTAACATTGCTATATAAGAAGCTCACTAGCTTTTTTAAGATTAAAATACAGAGATAGTTAAGAACAGTACAAGATTTCTCATCACAGTTCTTGCGATGGTTTTCAACCGCAGCGAGGATGATCCAAGAGCATTCCCCTATGTAAGGTCAACACAAATGAATATGATCGTAAGAGTATTTAAATTTATAGTCAAAAGAGTCCAATAACGATTTTTTTCTTTTTCATTTATAAAGTGAATGCAGCAAATACACCTCAAACGAAAGACTCTCTTCTCTTCCAAAACTTAAAACAACAAACACCAGCTTTTAACAGTGGATGATAGTTTAGACTAGTCTACTATATTTTGAGGTGGAATAAAGTAAGGAGCGTGGTTTTTATCAATAGTAGCAAAGAAGGGGGAACCATTCACCGCATCGAAATATGCAGTTTCGTCGAAATCGATGATGTAAGCCCAGTTAGGGCGAAAACCAGGAAAGGAAGTAGAAGAGACACAGAAAGGTTCAGACCTTGAGAGGAACATGACAAGATCTCCAATGCCTTGTGTGTAGACCGCGTTTCCTTCATCGTCTAGCTTGTACACCATTATTAATTCTGTTTTCCTTTTGGCAACACCTTCCACGATCTCGGCTGTCTTCCTGTACTGCTTAACCAAGAATGTCTCACCAGTGGGTCGTGACTCCACCAAGTGCACGCTCTTGCTGCACAAATCCATAAGATTCTGTTCAGCGTTGGTCAGCTTTCGAATGTTTGTAAACCGCACGCTCTGAAGCTTTGGGTCATCGCTGGGACTGCAGGGGTCCCATGACCCGATGAGGTGGCCTCCAGAACCAGGAATACGAAACATGTTGTCTTTCTTGGAATACATGACACGGGAGGAGTAGAAGCAGGGGTTCTCGATCTTGATGTTGGTCCATTCCGGTTTACTCTTACCGGCTGGTTTGCAAAAGCTGAGCTGAGGTCCCAAGAACTTCACAGCCACGACACAGTCCTCATCATTCTCTGGAGAAGATGATGACATTGAAACGTTGGTGATGATTTGGGTTTGGCAATGAGGCAGAGTCACAAGAGGAGGAAGCTGGATGCGAATGGGATTTGTATACAATGCATACGGGTTTAGATCGTCATGGAGACGCAGGATTCCATCCTTGTTTAAACTAGCTAGCCAGCCATGAGATGCCCCGATCGTTACCATATTATCATTAAGATCATTGTGCACCAAATCCATAGACACCTTCTTTTTAAAACGAATGACGCTACTGTATTCTGGATTGAAATTGCCAATGTCCAGTCTTCCAAGGGAATTATGATTGAGAAACTCTAGTGGTTGAGAAGTTATAGCGCCGAGGACGAAACAAGGATAGGTTTGCCGCAAGGAAGTTGAGAAGCCGTTAGAGAGAAGAAGAAAACATCTTCTCACCAACTCAGGTTTCCTCGAGAACCGGCTCAGAAACAGAGACATGAATGTTCTTTAAGCAAATTGATGATTTCCATCTTCTCTACCTAAAATATCTCCATTAATACAGAGGAATAGCCTTGCCCCCCACGGCAAGATTTTACTGGGATATTTTCTATTTTCTATTTTTTTTATTATTTATTACTCTTTGCTTTATGATATTAATGATTGAATATATTGATTGAATATATTGGTAATTTACTATTAGATGTTCTTAGCGGAAAGCAAATATTTAATTATTTTTCTTTTTATTTTTATAGCCTTGACCACCAGGTTAACTTATGGGCAAATCTCTGTAATAGATTTTTTTGAAATTTTTGTTACAAAAATAGTCCTTAAAAAAAATAATCAAAATATACCTTTTTATTTGAATTTTTTTTTAATTTCTTTTAATTTTAAACCTCACCTCCAAAACTCCACCCCATAACTCTAAACCCTAAGTTTAGATTAGTTAACTCAAAGAGTATAAATAAATATTTACACCTTTTAATAAAGTCTATTTTGGTCATTTTTTTCTTTGAGTGATATTTTGGAAAAAAAAATTTTTAGGTTTATTTTAGTCTTTACCTTTTAAATTATTTACTATTTATTTTTTATTTGTACACTTTATTCCTTCATGAATCTCTCTTGATAAATTTTTGCTAATTTATTTTGGATGTTCATAGCGGAAAGCAAGATATTTTATTTTCTATTTCGTTGGAAAATATACTTCCCTTCATGTTTTTCTGTAACCAGGAGGTGTTTGGGCTATAGGCCCACCGAATCCCCCCAGACCCGAGACCAGTCGTCGTTAATACCTTTACATGGCGTAAAGCATCCCGTGGCCGGGACTCGAACTCGTGATGGCGGACACCTCAGCTGAGGTTCCTTTACCACCAGACCACGAGGCCCGGTTATTTCCCTTCATGTTTCAAACTGAGAACTGAGAATTCTTCAATTTTAGGGTTAGTGATGTTAATGATAATTTAAAGTTTTTGTTTTTTATTTTCACTGTAGTCAAAAAGTTCCCATATAAATGAATTCAGACATGTATTAATAATGGAAAAACAATTTCAAAACTATACATTTTAGTACATGATTTCCATTTTCAAAAATATAATTGTTATTATATTTTATTTTCTAATCTTTGAGAAAGGGCATATGTTTTCTTAATTTTTAATGAATAATATTTATTATTGGCCAACTCTGTGTACGTTGTTCATATTATGGTTCTATGTTAAACCAATAAAAATGAAATATTACATAACATATTTATCATTTGATCATTTTTAAATATATAAGATCATTTTCAATTGTATTTGTTTATATCTAATCATCTAGTATGTTTATATATATTAGTACATTTATTTATCCTAAATAATATCTTTCATAGCAATATAATATGCTATTTAAAAAAAATATAACGAAGTAATAAAGTCTTAAAATATAGGTGTATTCAAAGTTGATAAAATTTCTTAGGCTTTATAATTTAGTTAAATAAAAAATAAAGACTTGAAAATATAGGTGTATTAAATTTGATAAAATTTCTCAAGCTTTATAATTTAGTTAGTATAATACTATAAATTTCATTACATACAAAATTCTTATCTTTAATATTTTTTTTGTCTTCTTTAATTCAAATATATTTATATGGAAATTATTTTAACATAAATTTTAAAAAAATCTTTAATATGTTTATATACAACTTTTAATCACTTGATATCCGACTCATCGCTCTAAACCTATTTCCATTTAAAGTCTGAACCAAAACTATCCATGTTACTTGATTGTTATGATTTTTCGTTACAAACCATTTGGTTAATTTAGCTAGATAATGTTTTCACGGAAAGAACAAAGTATGTTAATATGAGCAAAAGGATGGCCGCAAACACTATCACTGATACATACAGAAGCAAAAGCTTTACTGTGGGCAATGCATGAAGTCTTAGTACATGGTTTTCATTTGGTACACTTCGAATCAGATTGCGCTCACCTGATTAAATCATTCATGACAACTCCGAGTGGCCGGCGATGGAACTTTAATTAGATGCAATCTGATATCTCAGAAATGAGTTTACTGAGTGTATGATACAGGCATGGAAGCAGGGTCGTCCAGATGGACAATGACGGTTCCAATTGGCTCGACCGAGATGTGGTCGAATAGTCAATATTGCTGGAATCCGATTGTAAACCTGAAACAAATGCAAAAACGAATGGAATGAGAAGATAATAGATAATAAAATCAGAACAATAAACAAGGGAGAGAATGATGGAGATGAAATCTTTGTTGTTGGATGTGTATCACTCTCAACAAGGATCTATGGATGGAAAATGAATGAAGATGGAATCGGTCTTGCTGGATGTGTATCACTCTTAAGATCATTTGTGGATGAAAATGGAATGATGGACACCACAAGTATTTTTGGAAGGGATCCTTGATAAGTCAGGTTGCCTCCAGAGCTGCTTCTCACACACTCAAAAAGACGTAAGACAATAGTTTTGACAAAACTAGAAAAACTGAATAATTCATATTACTTACAAAGATGGGTGATTTACAATGATGGATGACATAAGCTTATATAGGCTCGACAATGACAGACTCTAACATTAATAAAATGATAGAAGGAAACAAAAAAAAATAGAAATAATAGACTTGGAAGCAAAGGGATTGATAGCTCCAAGAAAACTAGTCGTTGGAGGCTTTATGATGAGAATCTTGGCAAAATGAATGTAGATGGTCTTCTTCTTGTATCTGGATGGTTTGAGGGGGTAAGTGAGCTTTCTGGAAATCTTCTTTATGGAAGGTGATTAACTCGTGCATAAACTGAAAAAAAAAATTTGGTGGAGTTTTAATGCTTGAGACTCGAAATAAGGCAAGTGAGAGTAAATGTGATTCCGCTTATTCCTATGCATGGTGGTCCATGGTAAGATGTTAGAATGACCTTCTGATTGGTTATATTTGTATCCTGGAATTCTTGGTTTGATTGGATATCCACCTGGTCGAGTGAACTTGGTTTGAAAATGATCAAACAAAACGATTGTCCAATATTTTCATAAACTTCTCGGTTTAGCCGATTTTGGGAAATTGATCATATTTTCTAACTTCCGTGTCCATTTCCTATGATTTTTGGCTTTATGGAAAACTGAGAGATCCATCTTGAATTATATGATTGGATTTGGTTCAGTCCGCTCCTTCCTTGGGTTTGAATCCACTTCTAAAATCGGGTAATGGCAGACGGACGGGCTAGGAAACCTCCAATTTGTAAAATCCATAACATTTTGGTCCGTTAAGATTTTCTTGTAATTCTAGGCGTCAGTGATGCATTGTTGAGTTGGACTTCTTTTAAAATTGGTTTTGTGGGAAAACTCCTTTTGGTTGTTGAGATATGCTCATTAGACTGAACCTGTGTCGCTGGTACTTCCCAGATGACCGATTTGAAAGGTTTGGTGAGACTTTGGTTGAACCATGGATTTCATGACCGCAACAGTGCAGGATCTCTTATTTCTCTCATACAGTGAATGTTAAAATTCGTTTCTCTCACTAAAGGAGTACGACCTCGAACTGCAAGTTACTATGTAAGCGAAGTTGACCCTGTTTAGATAGCTCATATGGCTAGCTTATGAATGAAGATGGAATCGGTCTTGCTGGATGTGTATCACTCTTAAGATCGGTTTGTGGATGAAAATGGAATGATGGACACCACAAGTATTTTTGGAAGGGATCCTTGATAAGTCAGGTTGCTCCAGAGCTGCTTCTCACACACTCAAAAGACGTAAGACAATAGTTTTGACAAAACTAGAAAAACTGAATAATTCATATTACTTAAAAAGATGGGTGATTTACAATGATGGATGACATAAGCTTATATAGGCTCGACAATGACAGACTCTAACATTAATAAAATGATAGAAGGAAACAAAAAAAAATAGAAATAATAGACTTGGAAGCAAAGGGATTGATAGCTCCAAGAAAACTAGTCGTTGGAGGCTTTATGATGAGAATCTTGGCAAAATGAATGTAGATGGTCTTCTTCTTGTATCTGGATGGTTTGAGGGGGTAAGTGAGCTTCCTGGAAATCTTCTTTATGGAAGGTGATTAACTCGTGCATAAACTGAAGGAAAAAAATATGGTGGAGTTTTAATGCTTGAGACTCGAAATAAGGCAAGTGAGAGTAAATGTGATTCCGCTTATTCCTATGCATGGTGGTCCATGGTAAGATGTTAGAATGACCTCCTGATTGGTTATATTTGTATCCTGGAATTCTTGGTTTGATTGGATATCCACCTGGTCGAGTGAACTTGGTTTGAAAATGATCAAACCGAAAGATTGTCCAATATTTTCAAAAACTGCTCGGTTTAGCCGATTTTAGGAAATTGATCATATTTTCTAACTTCCGTGTCCATTTCCTCTAATTTTTGGCTTTATGGAAAACTGAGAGATCCATCTTGAATTATATGATTGGATTTGGTTCAGTCCGCTCCTTCCTTGGGTTTGAATCCACTTCTAAAATCGGGTAATGGCAGACGGACGGGCTAGGAAACCTCCAATTTGTAAAATCCATAACATTTTGGTCCGTTAAGATTTTCTTGTAATTCTAGGCGTCAGTGATGCATTGTTGAGTTGGACTTCTTTTAAAATTGGTTTTGTGGGAAAAACTCCTTTTGGTTGTTGAGATATGCTCATTAGACTGAACCTGTGTCGCTGGTACTTCCAGATGACCGATTTGAAAGGTTTGGTGAGACTTTGGTTGAACCATGGATTTCATGACCGCAACAGTGCAGGATCTCTTATTTCTCTCATACAGTGAATGTTAAAATTCGTTTCTCTCGCTAAAGGAGTACGACCTCGAACTGCAAGTTACTATGTAAGTGAAGTTGACTCTGTTTAGATAGCTCATATGGCTAGCTTAGAAAAACTGTTTGATTGTGTATGGAAAAAATCGATGACATACAAAATTAAACACAAAACAATAAAAAATATTGTATACTTTTATCAAAACAAAATTTCAATTTTTAATTATTTTCTATATTTTTATATCAAGTGCCCAGTATCATTTATTACCTAAAGCATATATAAAAAATTATTGCCCCTTCTGAGTATTGAACCCATCACCTAAAATTAATATTTAGAACATGCATGCCATCATACTAAAGAAATTGTTCAGTAATTATACTCCTAAATTAAATATAAATTTGGCGCCCAAAGCCCATGCTTCATGAGCTTTAGCTCAAGGCCGGGCCGGGCCTCATTATATCATAATATGCATTAGAAACTATTAGCATTAGGTGCGGATGTAAAGGGAGGAGGGGGTCAGTTGACCCCACTTCAATTTGAAAAATATATTTTAGATAAGTTATATATGTTGACCCGATGAAAATATTATTTTTGACTACAAAAATTCACACACACTAAAAATAAAATGATAAAATTCAGTTACCTAACTAAATGAATAAATGGGTTCACGGAAACCAAGTTCTATTAATTAAACTTGAGTTCATAATAAGTTTAAGCTCAATTTAAATATAACAATAATCAATAACTTTTGTTGTTTAATTAAAAATTAATTTGTTTCTTTTATTTTAGAAGACATAAAGTTCAGAATAAGACTTAAAAACTATGCCTTTGTCTCTTAAATTTTGAGTTAATTTTATCTTCTATATTATTTACTTTATATTTTATTAAATTTAAAAATTATATTTAAATTTATAGATTTAAGATTTGTATTTAAATTATATAAGTTGAATATTTTTAACTTAACTTTTTCTAACTTTTAAAAATAATAATTCTACTTTTATCAAATAAATAACAGATTCGTTTTTGAATATTTTTTGTCTAATAAATAATGATATTGATTAAGTTAATTTATTGAATGGTTAATAAAAATAAATATTATAATATGATTAAAATATTTTAAAATGAGATAAAATAAATTTCGTAATAGAACCCTTTTACTCTTGTACTTTTTTTAGTGTGGACTTGTAGAGAATGGAGTTAGTTTGATTACGCAAAATACAGCTGTAAGTTTTCTTTTAGTTTATACATTTTATACTTTTTTTGACCCCGGTAAGAAAATTTTAATATTATTGTATATATTTTAAATATATGATTTAATGTTTTTAAATGAGATAAAACAAAAAAAGTTGTAATAAAACATATTACTCTTGTAACTTTAAATGTGGACTTGTAGAGAATAAAGTTAGTTCTATTATGCAAAATACACTTGTAAGTTTTTTTTTTGTAGTTTATACATTTTTAGAAAATTTTCTGTCCCTGCCATTGGTTGGCACGGAACTGATAGAATATGGGAAACTAAAACCGAGTTTGTGTATAATAATACATCACATCTTAACAAATGACTATATCTTCTGGATTTGAGCGTTACACTTGGAATACTTGTTGCAACTTGGGCTACATGGAGAAGGATGACGTTAAAGGCTTTTAAAAAAAACAAAATTGTTCTGTAGCAGTGGAGAAACAGGTTTTGATATTGCGTAACCTAATCATATCAGGAAATATTATTATAATTTCATCTGACAGGTTCTTGTGACTCAAAGCTTGTAAGAAAACAGAAGAAAACATGATCATCAACTTATGATTCTTTGTCTTAAGATCAAATTTTCTCCAAAGAGAATACATTTAACATCTCACAGAGAACATAAAACAAGAAAGTTGCAAAACCTAGTTGCGGATATCTTGTGGTGGAATATGATAAGGGGAATAAAGTGGACCTTTTGCACTAGTGATGTCGAAGGGGGTGCGAGCCACATCCACATATCCGTGTTCATCAAAATCCAAGATGTAAACGTTGTTAGTGTACATGCCAGGAAAGGAAGTAGAAGGGACACAGAAAGGTTCAGACATTGAGAGGAACATGACGAGATCCCCCATGTCTTGTGTGTAGACCGCGTTTCCTTCATCGTCTAGCTTGAACACCATTAAAAATTCTGTTTTCATTATGTCAACACCTTCCTCGTTCTTGGCTGTCTTCTTGTACTGCTTAACCAAGAATGTCTCACCAGTGGGTCGTGACTCCACCAAGTGCACGCTCTTGCTGCACAAATCCATAAGATTCTGTTCAGCGTTGGTCAGCTTTCGAATGTTTGTAAACCGCACGCTCTGAAGCTTTGGGTCATCGCTGGGACTGCAGGGGTCCCATGACCCGATGAGGTGGCCTCCAGAACCAGGAATACGAAACATGTTGTCTTTCTTGGAATACATGACACGGGAGGAGTAGAAGCAGGGGCTTTCGATCTTGATGTTGGTCCACTCCGGTTTACTCTTACCGGCTGGTTTGCAAAAAGCTGAGCTGAGGTCCCAAGAACTTCACAGCCACGACGCAGTCTTCATCATCCTCTGGAGAAGATGAAGACATTGAAACGTTGGTGATGATTTGGGTTTGACAATGAGGTAGAGTCACAAGAGGAGGCAGAGGGATACGTTTCCGATATGTTTCAGATGCAACAGGGTTGAGATCGTCTTGGAGACGCAGGATTCCATCTTCCTTCAGAGTAGCTACCCACCCATGAGATGCCCCGATTGTTAGCGTTTTTCCATGCTTATAAGTGTTAAGCACCAACTCCAGATGTACCATCTTGTCCAGTTCAGTCCAGGCATATTGATTTGCATAGGCAACTATGAGTCCTCCGTGATCGTGTCCACAAGGTCTAGCGCCGATGACGGAACAAGGAGGGGTTTGCCGCAAGGATGTTGAGAAGCCATTACAGAGAAGACGTGAAACAGAGGATCCTCTCACCAGCGCAGGTTTCACAAGGCGGAGCCTCAAGATCCGGCTAAGAAACAAAGACATGAATGTTCTTAAAAAATAACCGGGACAGGTCTGAGAGAATTGATAATGTTCTTTAATGAATCAAAATGAATCAATACAATTAGGGGGATATAGGAGTTTTGTTTTAAGGAAGTTAAGCCATATAACACAAAATAAAATTATAATAAATTTTATAATTTACTCTCTAATCTCTACAATTATTTATCCACTATTAATAGAAATATGTTTAAAATCATTTATATAATTATTTCTATAATATAATATGTATTAATATGCATATTCTAAATTTCTATAGTGTAATGTATGATGTTTAAAAATCGAAACTGTTATCAGACTGGAGAGTTTGTTGATTACCAAAAACTCATAAGAGGAATCAAACATGACGAAGAAAGGGAAAATAAAAATAAAAATTGCAGAGAATGATAACAGTTTTGAAAATCCAAAAAAGAGTTAACTAATTAAACTGTTTATCCGCAAGAAGCTCTTGGTATCAAGATTAATAGCAATTGAACAGGCGAGAGATATTTTAATAATGGATGCGTCTCCGGACAACCTCTTGAGAAAACGGCCAAGATGCAGATTGTTGAATGTCAAGTAGAACGACAAAATCGAGGTTAGCCATGACGGAAGATGGGAGTAGAAAAGTAATACTTGGAGGGTTCGTGTCGTAAATTTATAGCAAGTGGTTGATAGAACCATGAACGTAGAGATTTGGAGGATGAAGAATCATCGGGAGGTGGATCGAAAGAACATCATTGATTGATGAAGTAAAGGTAGCAGTAATGGCGATTACAGGGGAAATGATCAGTGGAGATGCATTTGACGACGTTAATTTTAATATATATATATATGATATTTAGGATAAATAATTAATAAATGGGTATTAACAAATTATATCGATCTATATATACTATTATTTATATATATATATATATATATATATATATATATATATCATGATAGTTAGGGTTGTCAATTAATAAATAAATATTAATAGTAGATATTAACAAATTTTAATGATAATTTCATAGTTAGTTTTATTATATTTAGTTTATGATTTTAATGGCTATTACTATATCCATAAATTTTTATTTTCTTATTATCTTGATATTTAAGATTATTAATCAATAAATATATATTAACAATTTGTACTGATAATATCATAATTAATTTATCTTATATTTTTAGTTTATGATTTTAATGGCTAATATTATAGCCATGTTTTAAATCGGTGGTAACCACGCTTTTGCGGAAAAAAGTATTTTACAAAATAGTCATAATTTTTAAAAATCTATTTTTTTTTCCTTTTTGTTATGTATTGTTATAAAAGTAAATTTAATACATTTATCAATTTTAAAGCATTTTATTACTTCTAAAAGTATAAATATGACTATTTTAAATACTTTCTTTTATTTTCAAACGAAAACTATAATAAAGTTAGTCAATATAATTTTACTTCAACTTGATTACGTTTATGTGTGATATAATAAAGAAAAAATTCATTTGTTTTGATATGTTCCTTTGTCGAACTTTAACAAGAAATACATTTTGGTTTGCAATAAAACATAAGAAAAGCATTAGATTTTTAATTATGTTTCATTTTTAACTTTTGTTCTTTTCTGATTTATTTTTCATTCAAAAAATATAATATTCACGTGTAAATTGACTTGTTATCAAACAAATGCTATATTTGTCCAAAAATGAAAATATCCAATCATTATGTATATATAAATAAACATATGTACATTTGTTTCTAAATATTTAAATTTTAGTGCAAACATCTCAAATATTCTCGGAAGAAAAGTACAGTAAATGTATATATAGTTTATAAATACCTAATTGATAAAAATAAGTCGATAAAACATATGCTCTTTCTCTATTTTTTTCTGTTCGTTTCCATAAGTATTTATTTGTAATATTATTTGGGTTACTCGGAAACTTATATTAATTGTTTCTATAGTTACTGTTTTCAGAATTGACTAAAATAAATAAAGTTAAAAAATTATTAACAATCAAATTATAATAATTTTCTTAAGATTTCATGTATGAGTGACATATAAGAAAAAGTCACTTAAATGATTTCTCTTTTAATATATAATGGGATTTGAGATTCAATAATTTTATTACATAAAACAACATGTTTCTATTTGTATAAAATTTGTTAAATCAACAGTTACCATACATTGCAAATGTTTATTACACCGCAAAAATACATATCATTATTTTGTTAATATTTACCTTTTATGTTATATTTACCATCTCTGATCTCATCAATTTTAGAACTTATCATTTTTATCTTTTTAGTCAATTTGTATCCATATTTTAAAAATACATAAAACTAATTAATTGACAGTTATAGTAGTGTGTGAAACACATGTATTTCCGCAAACACATAAAAATTTGAAGTACGTAAAATATAAAATAACCAAGAATACAACAAACAAGTTTTATTATTCTTCACTTGTGTTGTTTTATAATGTCCCCTCACTTTTTTTCTATTAATAAAATAAACATGCCAATTTTATTATAATCAAAGCTATATGAAATATATGAATAGAGTATTATCTTTGGTCTCGTATTAATATCATGTTTCTATTTTTTCAGTTTTATATTATAATACACTTTTCATTGATTAATGTTATTTTAAATGACTTACCACATCATTTTATCACAATCAAAGCTATAAAACACTATATTAACAGAGTATTAACTATAGCTCGTATTAATATATGTTTTTTTTTCAATTTTATATTATAATAAAAAAATTCATTTCTTAAATTTTTTTTTATCGACTTACAATATAATTTTTTTTTCAATATACAAATATTTTTAATTATATCTGAAAAATGATAAACTCAACTATACTATCATTAGACACATTTTAGGTAAGTGGTAAAAATTATTATTAGGTTTAGGTCAGTTAGTTTTTTGAAATCTATGATTATTTATCCACTACTAATAGAAATATGTTTAAAATCATTTATATAATTATTTTTATAATATAATATGTATTTATATGCATATTCTAAATATCTATAATGTAATGTATGATGTTTAATTGTTTCCATAAACAAATTATGTTAATTCATCTATATTTAAAAAGTTTAATTGCTTGTTTGGTAATATAGATTATATTAGGTAATTTAAGATTAGTTTCATATTTAAAACTTTAATCAAATAAAAAAAAGTTTCAAATCTCAACAACCAACTAAACTAAAAGAATTGATTTTAATTTTTTTTTTTTGGCACATAGAATTGATTTTAATTATGATCGACAAATAAGTAAAAGTTACTCTATATTGATCCAAATACAAATTATTACAATAATAAATTATAATTAGGATTATATTTTAATGGTTAGTATTATAGTCAGGTTTTCTAACTCTTATTGGAAATGTTAATTTAAATACAGATTACTACAATATGAAATTTAAAATTAAAGTTAAAGCACCACTGAAATATATATCATAAAATATAAATTGTGTACTTATGCTAAAATATTTAAAGGAAACTGATTTTTTTTTAAAAAGAAATTTATTGAAGATTTGTTTTAAGTTTTTTTAACTATTTTTTTTTCAGAAATTAAAACGCATTAATTAAAACATGCAGAAATGACTACAGACACAGGACAAAGACAACAACAACAACAGATATTATTTAAAAAAAAAAAAAAGACAGACACTGAGACACACAAACCACATAACCCTAAGCAGACCAGACCCAACACGAACAAAGACACACTCTGCTCCTAACACCTACTCAGAGGCAGAGGCAGAGGCAGACTCAGAGGCAGACTCAGAGCCAGAGGCAGACTCAGAGGCAGAGGCAGAGGCAGAGGGAGAGGGAGACTCAGAGCCAGAGGCAGAGGCAGAGGGAGACTCAGAGCCAGACTCAATCTCAGTCTTAGTCTCAGTCTCAGACTCACACTTAGGATACATGGCTATTTGTCGAGCCTTCCAATCCCTGTACAGAGAAAATTAGAAAGAAGTTTGAACGAGAGTGTGTGTGTGTGTGTGTTCCTTTTTTATAGACATGCATGCAATTTTAAACAAAGACAAAATTCGAAAAATAATATATGGTGTAAATACCTTCAACCAACTTTTCTTAAGTGTTATACTTATTTACAATTGACCTCTCACCTGTTTTTATTAATGCATGTAGTACGTATATGTGTGCGTTTTTTTTTAATGCAACTTTATGAACAGAAATTAAAAACATAATAGGCTTACAGTCGGTGTAAGTTCTATAAAATTGACATTTACCTACATATTCTTAATTACTACTGAGTTCATCTAAGAAGTAGACCGGTCACCTGTTTTTTTTTATTTTTTATTAATGCATGTACGTGTATGTGTGAGTTTTTCTTTTTACAGCAATTTATTAATGTGCCATTTTTTAAAATGATAGATAATATTTTTTTTACATAACTAATTAACTGATTTTAAAATATTAATCATTTTTATATTTATGTATTATTATATCTGATACTTTAATTATTATTATTTTTTTTTTTAAAAAAAAAAGAGAGAGAGAGAAGAAGAAGAAGGTAAAATTAAACATTTACATATGTGTCTAACCTGATTATTGGATTCGATGTCCATGCTCTCAAGTCTAAACCATGAGGAAGCAGGCTGCACTATGAATATCCATCGATCTTTTTTAAGGAAATAAGTTAGAATCTATTTGCTCCACATTTGGGAAGATTTGTCTGAGCACAGCAACGTAAACAGAAGACTTGGCCTGAGAAGAGATAAACAAAAGACATAACTGAATATACTTGAAACCACAACCAAGTTGTGATACTGATCAACTTATGTTCCTTAATGCCCTAGATTAAGAATGGGATCATATGTGTATCACTAAACAGACATGCCCTATCGAAAAGCAAAACAAAGTTAGAAAATCCTATACAAGTTACTGCAGGACCTCGATCTATGGTTAAACTTACACAAGGGTTTTTGATATATGGCACCAAACTCACCTCTCCATGCCTGATCCTCTGCATAATCGTCATACTCTTCTTCAAATAATGCTGAAACGTTCCTGCTATTATAGTTTATCAATCCAAAACAAACCCAACATTAGGATTCAAAAGTGTAAAGTTGACGAAACTAAAACTTACCTCAGAGGAATGTACATATTGCTCAGCTTCTCCAGCAGCTGAATTTTAAGGCCCCTGTTCTCCTTTTTCAAGAACTCTCTTTCTTTCTTTCTCCTTCTCAGCTCTAATGGCAGTAAGCTCAGCTGAAAAAGGCCTTTGCAAAACTCTTCCCATGACGACCTTTCACTGCAGCTTTAGCCGCTGCTTTCTTCACATCAACTATCCCTGCCAACGTCACAATGATGCCTCTCAACTAACTCATCGTACTTCTCCTGCAGTTCAGTGTACTGCTCGATGAATCTACTGTGACCAAGCATGGCTCTACCAAGAGCGTCATTTAGCTCCTCCGCAGCTGTTTTCTCTTTTCTGAGCTCTATCTCCAGATCCGATGGTTCTCAATATCCATTCTTACATCATCTGTTAAAGATATCCATTCACTCTCCATTTCTGACCACCTTTCACGTTTCTTGTTAATAGCGCTTCTCGTTAGATCAGTGCTTTTCCTTATTTTAAAGGACCGCAATAGCAGAGATGATCTCAGGTTCTCTGTTGATTTAGTAGGCTGCAGGTTGCTCTTAAGCTCTTGCGAATGTTCCAAAGCTATGGAGAATTGGCTCTTCCAGAACACGAGTCTGGGGAGGTAAACTGATCAAAATCCCATTTCCCACAAACTCAGACAAGGCACACTCTCTGCGTATCTCTACATCTTCAGCTACCTCAAGTTCATCTATTTCCATAGGAACATCTTGGTTTTCCAATCTGGAATTCTCACCATGGTTATGCATCTGCAAAGTCAGGATGACTCCAGAGAGAAAGCGGCCGTGAAACTACATTCCAGCTTTCTTCTAACTGTTTGTCTTCGTTATTGACAGATCCAGGCAGGTAAAAGGACTTACCTGAAGGGAATAAACAAGAAGCAAATTTCAACAGAAACTTAAGAATGGCTCAACATCTCAGAAAACTAAATCAAGGAGGGCAGAGAAACAAGAACTCGCAAATGGTTAACCTTTCCAGATACAATATCCCCATCTTCCCATATACACACATAAGATGACCTCTTTTTGTCTAACCTGTTGAGAAAAGTGAAAGATTTGATGAGAAAGAGAGAGGAGTCGTTATTTAGTGTTCTGGATAGTACGAGGAGCAGATGAGATAGATGGAAACTAAAACCTGTCAGTCAAAGGCGTTTGCAAGAGAAGCAATGAGTCCAAATGGCGGATTTAGCCCCAAAATCTGTTCATAAGCATATGAAAAATAATCAGATACTAAGATGAAACATGAGCTTACACAAAGTTCATATTTAAAAAAAAAAAAAAAAAAAAAAAAAAAAAAAAAAAAAAAACTTATCTTACCAGCCTTGGACCTGGTGGCAACTCCTCTTTGCAATACAGTCAGCCAATCTCTTTTCTCAAAACAAAAATCATTCTAAAAGCAAAAGAAATAATTCAATGAGTAAGCCAAGAAGACTCCTAACAGCTCGCAATGATAGCAACTGCACAAGTCATTTACCTTGGCTTGAAAAAGATCGTAATTTTTATATGGACACTTCTTGCCCTTCGCTCTCATCAGACAGCTAAAGTCATTAGCACCACAACAAAAGTCTACAATCTGTTGGAAGAGGAAACAGAAAACAGCATTGTTTGTTTATACACAGGAAAAAATAATACATTATATTAACAAGATCATTATTCACAACAGATAACGTTCGCACCATATCACCATCTTCTGCGTACCATTGGAGCCTATCTACAATCTGCATGACAAAGTAATAATAAGATCTGATCAAATTTGAGATACAAGAGTTAAAAAGATTGTAAGCAACAAGTCATGCAGGTGACAGAAAGTATAAACTGTCTAAGAGCACAGTGATCCTCACAGAAGAAAGATTTTTAAGTCGCCAATTGAAAACACTATACAGCCAAAATATATAAAAAAAAAAAAAAAAAAAACATTCTCCTAGATAATTAATTCTTTCAGTTGTCGGCTTCACAATTTTTGAAGTGTAAACCGACAATCCTTGCAGGATGTAAGATAAAATATGATTTTGATAAGATTGATTACCAGTTGAAGTTTGTCGGGCTTAGTAAAATGACGACCGAAGGAGGAATAGCGTGCACCGTGGAGAAAGGGAGCAAGATAAACTTTGAACTTATCCTGAAGCAAAAGAAACAAACATGTCTAAAAAGCTAAGCGTAGGACCTTCCACGTCTGGCTCAGAAACTGCTTTTGCATCTTCAATACTTGCTCAAGCTTTTTGAGTGTTGTTCTGACAGCCTGTAGAAACAAAGTTTGAAGTTTCATTAGTAAAGGCTATGAGTACCTAGATAGAGATGGGGTTCAGCTTTCTAACCCACCTGAACCGAGCCCTCGTCTTGCTCAGAACACTCATTGCAGAGCTTCTATACGTAGATGGACCTGTGTATTAATCTAATATCGTTTCCATAGTGATTTCTTTTCCCTTAGCTTTTTTCATGAGCCTACATTGAAAAAAGTAGACATGTCTAGTTAGTTCATTATCAACAAATTCACCTTACCTCGGTGACATATACTTCCACTTGCATCTTGGTCATGGCAGTGTGAATCTACACCATCTTTTCTTCTGTAATGATCTCAGGCAGCAACAAAGCAGAACACAAGACTTATGATTTTGGTTCACTGAAGTAAAAAAAACACATAATCTAGAACAAAACCAGTGGATCTATAGAGCAAAAGAGTTATAAAAAGAGAGAATAAGTATGCTACCAGACGCCAGAGGATTACTCGCAAGAAACTGAAGGGATCTTATCAACTCCGCATAGCTTTTCCTCGGAGCTTGATCCAGACATTGCCCTTTGTGATAACAGAGATCTCCGGTCTGAAGTTGGAAGGCTAAAGACGAGGTTCCTCTCATATACAAACCAGCTGCACTTCCGTCCACTTTCTCCTTCGGCGAATGACACATCTTCGAAATTGAGGAACACTCATGACTTAATCCACCAAAACTGCAAATTTACACCTTTCTCCTAAACCCTAATTCATAAAATCTATATTGGAATTAGGGAAATCGAAATCGAAGAGCTAAAACCTTTGAGAATTCTCGTATTGAGAAATCAGTTTTTTTTTTTTTTTTTTTGTCAACTTGCTTTTCATTAAGCAGCCCATTGGGTAAATTATTAAATAATTTACTTAAAAGCCCACACGGAATATTAAATAATTAAGCAACAGAAAGAAAACGGTGTTTGAGTGAATCACTCGTTTACTTGTCAGCATCAGGAATCTCCACAAAATATACATCACATACGTGTCCCTCATCCTTGAACCGGGTCGTTAACGAGCTTCTTCTACCGGACTGCACAACCGCTTCTTCCTTCACCCGTTATGTCTTCATCGAAACTCCACTTCTCAATGGATGCTTCAATGTTTCTAATTCCGACTCCAATTGAGATTACTTCTTTCTTCAATCGCCGATAATATTATAAGATCACCTCTCTATTCGCTAGAAGAGTTTTTTTGCAGATAAAGCTTCAAAAGTTTCCGTAACAGATCTTTGCCGAAACACTTATGAAAAGCTTCAGCTCATCTAAATCTGCACCAAATCATAAAGCTTTATCAAAGGTTTAAATATTTGCCCTTTAAGGATACTTTGCCATAGATACGAGTAGCAAAGATTGATTCCCAGCAAGGCAAAATCAAGTGGGACCAGCTAAAGAAAGGAATCTTCAATATTAATCGGTATTTGTAATAATCTAGAAGAAATAAAGAAGATTTAAACTTTATTTATCAAACCAAATCGGGAGAAAATAAAACATAAAGAACAGAGTTGATTTGATAAAACACTGTAAAATCGTCTATAAACGAAAGATAAAATCGCCAAGCGAAGCAAAAGATTTGATCTTTCGATTGAAGACACTATCTTACATCAAAATCATAGAACAAATCTCATCTTCCCTCTCAAAGATTAAAGTCTGATAAGAGGGACAAGATGAGAGTTTTTTCTCTCTCTAAAAGAAGAGAGAGAACCTTTTTCGAGAAATCATTTTTATATTATTTTTAAATAGAGAAATGTGTAGAAAGCCAAAAAACTATATTTAAGTAGAAAACTAAAGTCAAACCCATCTACCCAGAAACTTGTCGGATTTACATGGGTAACTTTGAAATCAAATGCTATTTCTAATCGCATTTCTCCATTTAAAAAAAATTGGTAAAACTTAGGATAACTAGTTTGGTTTGTATGATGTTTGATGGTTTCGGGGGGGGGGGTAGGAGTAGCTTAAATCTGAGAGGCTGTTATGTTGTAATACTGGTATAATTAAGTATTATTAATTTGCATTGTTTGTTGTTTGTTTGTTTGCAGGATTCCGTCCATGAGGCGATGAAACCGGAGGCCATGTATTTCTCACCGTCTAAGTATAGGAAGAAGATCAAGATATCGACAAGATGTTTTATTGGTGATGTATTGAAAACTTTTAAAGAGTTAAATCCTCCTCCGATGAGCATGGTAGAGAAGAATTGATTTCAGAATCATCTGCAGTTCAAACACATATTCCACATGCCAGAGCTTGGAAACCACAAGGTTATGGGCATGTGGATGTTCCTTCTCCGAACCGTACGCATTGCAAAGGAAAAGAAGGCATCGTTTGCCGTGAATGGCTGTCCCATCTGCTATGGTATTAGATAACATGCTTTGATATCTGGATTGAACTGTCGAAACTATCCATTGAACTACAAGCAAAACAGAGGCACGAGGTTTGTGAAGAAATATTTTGGTGGTGGAATACTAAGATATCAAGACGTGAAAGAAAACGTTCTTGATGGAATGGAACCTTCTCGTGATAGGTTGAGGCTGTTGGTCTTGTAATTCCTATCAAGTATTATTGTTGGGCAGACAAAGACCAAGTAATGATGCCCCTTCCGTGGAGTCATTCTTGCTGAGAGCAGTTGATGATCTCAACTTATGCAAAACATTCTCTTGGGGTAAATTGTCCTTTGATAACACATTGAGACAAATTTCACACACTATGAGTCATTTTGAAGAGGAGGTGAAAGAAGGTGTGATATGGCCAATTCCAGGTTTATGTATCCCAATGGAGGTAATTTTTTAAGTAATATATGACTCGTACGCTTATAATGTTGACTTTGTGATATTGACACTTTTCGGATTTTTTTACATGTGTAGCTCCTAGCATTTGAGGCGATTACTAAATTGGGGGATAAATTTCGAGAGTCTATTGAAGACGTAGACCCAACATGTCCAAGGATGTGCCGATCAAAGTTTAAGAGAAGTGAAATGAAGAGATTTTCACTATCAAAAATAAATAAAGAACTTAGTAATACTAAGGTTAGTTGTTTCTTGTATATGAATATTATACGCTCCATGTTATGGTAATTTTAATAAGGCGTTGAAACTGTAGGACATTGAAAACATCTTGTATGTTTCCGATGAGGAACAAACTCTATTAGATGGAATAACATAACCATAGGACATCAGAGATAAGGATGACATGATTGTCGAGAGATGGATGAAGAGGCTTGCTAGTGGATATGTAGTAAGGTTTGAAGATATGTTAGAGGCGGATGTGGCTGCCCGAGAAACCCCTCTCCCTGATAATGGTATAAACCAGACATGAGCCACCACTGAAGCAGTGGAGACCACAATGAAGTTAAATGAACTGGTAGAAGTCTTTAACAGCTTCAAAAGAAGATATGGGAAAGTAGATGAAGAGGATTGAGGAAAAGGTTGATGAGTTTAACTTAAGATTTGCTTCCTCAAAAGCTTATGTTCAGGAGAAGTTAGCTGCTATGAATGTGGATGTGGAGGAAGAGGAAATGGGCATTAAAAGGAAGATGCGAACGAAGACGAAGACCTCAAAGAGGTCAAAGAAAAACAGGTGATATGTTGTTGCTTTTGGTGTGTACTAAAAAAATTATGTTGCTTTTGGTGTGTATTAAAACTTATGTTGGTTTTGGTGTGTACTAAAAAACTTATGTTGCTTTTGGTGTGTACTAAAACTTATGTTGCTTTGGGTTTGTTCTAAAACTTTGTTGCTTTTTGTTTCTTCTAAAACTTATGTGGTTTTTGTTTCTCTTTTGTTGTCTTTCTTTATTGAGCCTAGAATAATTAAGCAAAACTAGTGAAACTTGGAAAACAAGCACAAAATAAAAGCCCACACGGAATATTAAATAATTACGCAACAGGAAGAAAACGGTGTTTGAGTGAATCACTTGTTTACGTGTCAGCATCAGGAATCTCCACAAAATATACATCACATACGTGTCCATCATCCTTGAACCGGGTCGTTAACGAGCTTCTTCTGCCGGGCTGCACAACCGCTTCTTCCTTCACCCGTTATGTCTTCATCGAAACTCCACTTCTCAATGGATGCTTCATTGTTTCTAATTCCGACTCTAATTGAGATTACTTCTTTCTTCAATCGCCGATAATATTATAAGATCACCTCTCTATTCGCTAGAAGAGTTTTTTTGCAGATAAAGCTTCAAAAGTTTCCGTAACAGATCTTTGCCGAAACACTTATGAAAAGCTTCAGCTCATCTAAATCTGCACCAAATCATAAAGCTTTATCAAAAGCATAAATATTTGCCCTTTAAGGATACTTTGCCATAGATACGAGTAGCAAAGATTGATTCCCAGCAAGGCAAAATCAAGTGGGACCAGCTAAAGAAATGAATCTTCAATATTAATCGGTATTTGTAATAATCTAGAAGAAATAAAGAAGATTTAAACTTTATTTATCAAACCAAATCGGGAGAAAATAAAACATAAAGAACATAGTTGATTTGATAAAACACTGCAAAATCGTCTATAAACGAAAGATAAAATCGCCAAGCGAAGCAAAAGATTCGATCTTTCGATAGAAGACACTATCTTACATCAAAATCATATAACAAATCTCATCTTCCCTCTCAAAGATTAAATTCTGATAAGAGGGACAAGATGAGAGTTTTTTCTCTCTCTAAAAGAAGAGAGAGAACATTTTCCGAGAAATCAGTTTTAAATTATTTTTAAATAGAGAAATGTGTAGAAAGCCAAAATACTATATTTAAGTAGAAAACCAAAGTCAAACCCATCCACCCAGAAACTTGTCGGATTTAGAGGAGGAGGAGGAGGAGGAGGAGGGGGAGGAGGAGGAGGAGGAGGAGGAGGAGGAGGAGGAGGAGGAGGAGGAGGAGGAGGAGGAGGAGGAGGAGGAGGAGGAGGAGGAGGAGGAGGAGGAGGAGGAGGAGGAGGAGGAGGAGGAGGAGGAGGAGGAGGAGGGGGAGGGGAGGGGGAGGGGAGGGGGAGGAGGAGGAGGAGGAGGAGGAGATAACGGAGGAGAGCGAAGAGGAAGAATGAGATAATGAAGAGAATTCAGGAGAGGAGGAACAAAGGGAGGCTAGTATTTGTACATGTGTCTCGTAGTTTGTCAAAAAAAAAAATTGGTAGAAATTAGGATAACTAGTTTGGTTTGTATGATGTTTGATGGTTTCGGGGGGTGTACGTAACAATGAGATACCACCTCACCACCGGGTGTTCCTCCCATTGATGCGGAAATAGCCAACATGATGCCGATGATGCAGGTGTTCTTTACGCAGATGTTCCAGCATCTTCAACTTCAAGTTGCAGCCTTCGTTCACGAGGGAGAAGGGGGGGGGGGGCGAATGGGGTGCAACATGCACCACGGCCCCCAACTATCTGGACATGATGAACCAGATGATAAATCTCAAGACTGGACAGTCCAGTGCGGACGGGGGGGGGGGGGGGGTGTAAGTCGATTGAAGCAGACGAGTGGAGGAGTCGTTCGGAGCGTAACTCTCTCTCGTTGCATTGCGAAGATGAGCGCAAAATGAACCTTACAATATTTTTCCTTGAGGTTGAGGGTGATGCGTACCATGGTGGGAAGGAGTGCTTCGTAGGTATGTGGGTGTATGATTGGGAGTCATTCAAGGAGGAGTACACAAGGAAATATTTTTCAATTGAGGCCCGTATCAAGTTGGAGACTGTTTTCCTCGAATTTCGCCAGGGCACCAAATTGGTACGGGACTATGAACAGGAGTTTAATCGGCTCAAAGATATGCATGGCGAGAAATGGACGATTAACAGCGTCATATTGAAAGTTTCATGCACGGAATGAAGCTTGGGCTTATGACCATGATGGTGAGTAGAGATTATCAGACTGCTGGAGATTTGGTCGAGAAAGCAGCACTGGTATAGAGCGGGCTTGAAGAGGTGGAAAAACATGAAGGTTCACGAAGGAACCAAGGGACATCAAGGCCGAAGAGAGTTGAGAATCAGGCGGTTGGTGCGGTGGTGACTGCTTGTGGAACATGTGGTAAAATGCATTGTGGTGTGTGTCATTAAGGTACCGGTGGTGATTAAAGTGTGGGAGTATGGACCATCAAATTCGAGACTGTCCTGGTGGAAGCGCAGGGGTTTGTTACCGTTGTGCTGTTTCTGGACATCTAGATCGAGATTGCAGGAGATCAGTGAATGCGCAACCAGCCCGTACACGTGGTGAACGTCCGGAATGGGATCAGCAACAACCGACAAAGAGGCAGATCGTAGAACCAAGGGTGCATATGTTGGACGCAAAGGATGGAGAAAACCAGATCAATGGTAATTCTCGTACCTTGCACTTTCTAAGTTATTGTTTAAATCTTATGCTTAGCATAGGGAATGCATGAATGGTCGTGTATGAATTGTTACTATCGGAGGAAGCGAAAACCACACCATGTTTGACTCTGGGACGTCGCATTCCTTTGTGCGTCCTGAAATCATTGCGCATTGGGCATCTACGAGTGGTCTCGAAGAAGGCATCATAATGGTTCAGGCAGTGGGTGGGGCGATGCTGAAGTCGCATGACACATATCGAGACGTTTCAATTGTGGCTGGCGATGAGGACATGTCGGGCGATCTAATCGTGTTATCAATTGAGGGGTATGAAGCAATCCACGGAATGGACTAGTTAGCCCATTATTGAGCTAACTTGGACTGTGAGAAATGCCGAGTGACCTTTACTCGAAAAGAAGGAAAGCTAGTGTTTCAAGGAAGAAGAATGAGACTAGAGTTCCGGTAATATCGGCTCTAAGGGCAGAACTGAGCGTTGAGAAAGGATGTGAGTTGCTCATTGCGACAATCACCATTGCGGATGCGGATCAAGAGGTGCTGTGGGCGATATTCCAGTGGTGAAAGAGTTTGAAGATGTTTTCCAAAATCTCACTAGATTACCGCCATCGCGGAATGAGGCATTCACGATTGAGTTGGAGCTTGGAACTACTCCTATTTCCAAGGCCCCTTACCACATGGCTCCAACGGAGATGGCAGAATTGAAGAAAAAATTAAAGGA
Organism: Moricandia moricandioides; assembly: GCA_905132885.1. Taxonomy (NCBI): domain Eukaryota; kingdom Viridiplantae; phylum Streptophyta; class Magnoliopsida; order Brassicales; family Brassicaceae; genus Moricandia; species Moricandia moricandioides. The sequence goes on along the minus strand of CAJHQQ010003079.1, from coordinate 27,096 downwards.
ATTGCTCCAGAAAGGGTACATCAGACCGAGCAGCTCATCGTAGGGTGCACCAGTGTTGTTTGTCAAGAAGAATAATGGTAATTTTTCGCTTGTTCATTGACTATCAGGGGCTGAACCAAGTGACGATCAAGAATAATTACTTGTTGTCTCGGATTGATGAGTTATTGGATCATCTCAAGGGAGAATCGTGGTTCTCGAAGATCGACTTGGCATCCGGTTACCATCAAATTCTTATTGCATAAGGAGATGTTAGGAAGACCGCATTCAGGACAAGGTACGGCCATTTCGAGTTTGTAGTCATGCCCATTGGGCTGACGAATGCTCCAGCAGAATTTATGAAGTTGATGAACGGGGTATTCCACGAGTTCTTGGATGCATTTGTAATCATCTTTATCGATGACATTTTGGTGTTCTCGAAAATTTCAGAAGAACGCAAGGGACACCTAAGGGTAGTCATGGAGAAACTAAGGGAGCATAAGTTGTTTTCTAAGCTAATCAAGTGCAGTTTTTGGCAAAGGAAAATTGGATTCTTGGGCATGTTGTCTCCGAAGAAGGAGTTGCAGCGGATCCCGAAAAGGTTGCTGCCATTGCGGATTTGCCGAGGCCTGGAACGCCCACAAAAATCAGAAGTTTCCTGGGGTTAGTGGATTATTATCGTCAGTTCGTGAATGACTTTGCAAGCTTATCTAAGACACTATGTGAAGTATGAGTAGACAACGGAATGTGAGAAGAAATTTTCATGCTTGAAGGAGTGATTGATGAATACACCGGTCCTGGTGTTGCCTCGGCCTGGAGTGGCGTATGTTTTTTTTCACGTACGCATCGAAGACGGGGCTCGGTTGTGTCTTGATGCAAGAAGAATGTGTGAGTGCTTATGCGTCTCAAAAATGAGGAAACACGAGGAGATTTATCCCACTCATGATTTGGAAATGGCAGATGGTGTGGATAAATGCGTTGAACTCTATATAAGGGAAATTTTGAAACTGCGTGGTATTCTGGTTAGCATCGTGTCGGACTGAGATCCCTGATTTGCTTCAAACTTCTGGTTGATATTCCATAAAGCATTGGGAACCAAGGTGCACATGAGCACATAATACTGCCCGCAAACGGATGGGAAATCGGAGCGGACGATCCAATCATTGGAGGATTTGTTGCGGGCTTGTGTAGTGGATTAGTTAAACTATAGGACATGCATTTGTCATTAGGCGAGTTTGCGTACAACATTAGTTACCACTCGAGTATTGGGATGTCACCGTATGATGACTTTTATGGTCATCCGTGTCAAACCCCCTTATGTTGAATTGAAGTAGGGGAGGCAGAGATCTTTCACTAGGGGTGATAAAGGAAATGACAAACAAGATTAAGTTTGTTAAGGAGATAATGATGGAGGCTCAAGATCGACAAAAGAGCTATGCAGACAAGAGGATGAAGGAATTGGAATTCCAAGTAGGGGAGATGGTTTACTTAAAAATAATGACGTTTAAGGGGAAGGATCGAACAACAAAGATGGGGAATATGCAACCGAGGTATATGGGACCGTTTAAGATAAAGGAACGAGTTGGACCAGTGTCTTATCATTTGGAATTGCCTGACAAGCTTCATTCATTCCATGATGTGTTACATGTGTCTTAATGAGGAAGTTGGTATGGGATCCGACAGTAATTGTCTTGCAACCACCTGAAGATTTAGGTTATGGTCTGTCGACTCATGGAAAACCAATACAAGTGACAAGACTGCCAGACGAGCAAATTAGGAGGAAGAGAGTTCCTATGGTTGAGGTATTATGGGAGCGTGATGGGAAACATGAGACTACGAAAGAACGTACAAGCATGATGAGGGCTGAGTATCCAGAATTATTCGAGATCCAAGTGGATGAGCAGATGGCAGATGCGGATTTGGGGACGACTTCCTCATAATTGGGGTGTTGACCCGGAGTATTTTTATTTATAAAAGAATGCGCCTGGAAAGAGGTTTCTTTGTAAGGGATTTAAAATTGTTCTAGGTGTTGGAACTTTTGTTTCGTTATGAATGGAATAAGAACTTGATCTTCTCCAAGTATCAAAGGCCATTTGTTTTATCAAACCATTGATAACTTAGAATAAATGGGATAAACCAATCATAGAGCGATCAAAGTTTAATAAAAGGATCGGCGGGCCGCAAAGCCAATTAATGAAAGTTTGGTCATTTGGGAATCCGGGTTCCAAGTAAGTCAATTTTGTCTAATCATCATTGACGAGATACTACAAAAGAAGCTCAGGTCTGCGGGAGTTGTATAAGGAAAGAATTGTATAGATTCAATCAAGCCTTTATGACAAAGGTTTGGCCAAGCCAAATATGGAAACAACATTAAATTTCTGTCTTGGTGAGTAAGTCCAAGAATATTATAAAATTGGACCTTCAGCTATCATTGTAGTCACAACTCGAAAAGTAAGTTAGAGAGAGGTCAGAGCAAGAACGCAGTTCTAGAGAGACAGTTTGGGAAGCAAGGATCATGAGAGGAGGACCGCCGGAAAACACAGCTAGGTTCAGAGTCTTTGATCTTTTAAGATTAATCTAGGTGAGGATGTGATTCGTGGCAGTACACTAAGAATCGTTTTGCATAGTTTGATTCATTAGGTTCGAATTGTTCTTGGATAGAATTCGTTTATGGAAAGTTCGTTCATAATGTTCTTAGGAAAAATGTATGAAGAAAATTGTTTATGGAAAATTTGTTCATTTTGTTCTTTGGAAATGCATGCTAGATTTGGTGAATTGATAATCGAGTTATGTTAGAATATTTATGTGAGAAATGAATGTTTGATCTTGAGAACCTAAGTCATGAAATTATAATACGTTAAAGAAAGAATAACCGATTGAGTTAATTAAGGAAACTGGTTAGTAGAGTGTTATGGACCTCCAGGTCGAAGGTTTGTCTACAAGCCGTAATGGACCGACGGGTCACAGGTTGGCTACGGTCGTAGGTACAACTATGGCCGCAGGTAAGGCTACGGCCACAGGTTTGGCTACGGCCACATGTTACATTAGGAAAGGCTAAAGTAATGAAAAATGTTTGGAACTAGCTAACTAAAAGAGTGGTGATAGAACTCGATGCTACTTTGTTATTATTGGTTGTATGACAATGGATAATATAATGGAAATGGTTAAGTAGAAAATGATAGACTGGATGCTAGGGTGTTAGTATTCATTGAGTGGTTTGATTATTGGATTATAGTGGGCGGTATTGAGTGTGTACATTCAGTATTTTTGTATGCTCATGCCTCCTTTGTGGTGCAGGTGGTGAGTATTTGTTTGGACCGGAGCGCGGGACGATGAAGACCATCAACGGGTTATTGATATACTTGGAATTTTATTGGGAGTTTTTTGAACCTTACTTTTATTGTTTACATTTTTTTTAAGATATATTAATAAAGTTACAGTATTTACTTAACTTTATTTGATGCAAAAATTACTGAATTACTTAGAATATTTCAAGCCTTTTAAATATTTAGGGGTTGGAGTGTTTCACTTTATCTCTTTCACACGGCGGATTTAGTGGTCCTTGCACTTCATCCGAAAAAAATCCGCTCGTATGAGCCTCATCAAACACTTGGGCCTCTCTTGATGCATTGGGCTTTAGCCCTTCAACTATGGTCAAAGTGTATTTGGGTCTCAGGAGTTGTAAGGCTTCACCACTACGATCCCTTCCGGCGAATCTCTTAGATGCCATATTGCACTATCCATTCTCATATACATTTATGGATCCGGAGATGAAGATAGTATCAACCGTCTCAGCATCCTTCTCACCGAGCAGTTTAACCTCAAAGGCTATATTGTCGATGACTCTGTGTGTACTCCTACTCCGGCAGCCCCTCCGCACCTCAATGTCACATTTAAGCTCAGCATCTCCTGACTCTGTCAACTGCTATCCTTCAAAGGCTATATCGTCAACAGTTGTGTGTGTATCCCTACTCCGAAAGTCCCTCTGCACCTCATTACAACGTCAGGAAATCCAAACATCCTCAAAGATAGGTTTCAGCTGCTTTCAAAACCCATTGATTGGGTTCTTCAACGTGGATTTTGACTTCAGCGCATTCCTTCGAATTCATGCTCTAGAATTACAAGTGAAGCTTCTCTATGGGTTTATTCTCTCCTGAGCCATTTCTATCCTTTGTCATGTTTTAATTATTCTCGCTTTTCAGTTTACTGTCGAATTTCTCCCCAATTATAATCACCTTAGCCTATTAGGCCTTTAGTTTATAATATAATCAGTTGTTTAACAAAAAGTGTATCATTTTTTTAAGATGCATTTTAGTTTATCTTGAACGGATAAATTAGAACACTAGATAATACAATTACAAATGGATAGTAGCAAGGGAGCATATAGCTATTCGTGAATGACACTAGCATAGGCGCGTGTGTCTTTGGGTGTCAGTGTATGTTTATAGAGTAATTAACAATTTAGGTCACTGTTTGTTAGTAAATATCACTATCAGACACATTTTGATATTTGGATAGTTTCCCTTTGTTGATTGTCTGCATACCCATAAACTAAAATTAAATTTTAATTTTTTGTAACTGAACAAATAAAGTATTTGGTTGATTAATTCAGAGGTTGAAGAAAGTTTTTGAATTTTTAATTTTAAAAAATAGGTTGCCTAATATTAACTCTAAGCCACATATTATTTACTTTTATTAAGTTTTCTTTTATCTTTTAATCTATATTGTTGTAACAGTGGGATAAAATGATGAAGAAAACTTTGAAATCGATAGTGATATCGAAGGCAACCAGAGATGTCGAGTCAGAGAAAGCAAAATAGGAAGGATAAAGTGGAATGTGTATTTTTTTGTCTGTCTCTATCTGTGATCTTTTTTTAGTAGCAGCGACTTTTGGTTTCTGGTTGTTGATTGTTCGGAAATTGCAGAAAAACCTGAGACTGAGAAGCCTGACGAGGGTTTGCCGGTGAAGATATTCACAACTTCGAAGCGCCTTAACTTCTATTCAAAAGTGACTACCTTTTGACCATGTGTGATGCTCTATATGAAATGATGGAATTCTAGATCGAAACAAACAAAGCCGGGAGGATCAAACTCTAGAATGGACCACATGGACTAAAAAAAAATCTAAAATGAATCTTTTTTTAAAAAAAAAAATTAGTTTAAACGTTTTATAATATATAAAAAATAGATAAATGACCATTATACTTATAAAAGAGTATAAAACTACTAACCCAACCACTTAAAATTCGACCCAGATGATATCATTTGGATCCGGGTCAGATCTTTTCTCAAATTCCTAAATTTTGAGATATACGATTTAAATCTAACTAAAGCCCATAAATTTTGGATATACGGTTTCTTGTTTGTTGGGCCTATGGCCAAGTGATGTAGGTCGCGTAACACGTAAATGAACATGATCTTAGTCGTGGGTTGCATGTCGCAGGTCGGGCGACACGTAAACGAACAGGGTCATACCCTAAGTTTCATGCGGTTAAATATGATTTGGGGTTTGCCATTTTCTTAAAAAATTGGTGGTATCTGGAATTAGGCCGCCCAATTAATCTTTTAAAGAAGATAGTATCAACTACTAGTCCTGTTTTAAGTTTTTTAATAAAGCCGATTTTTTTTTGTCCGCAACTATTGTCCATGTTTTACTCTTCAACGAGGTAGTTTCCATAGACCAGCGACCAGTCTTTTAGTAATAGTTTCTAACTCATCTCTTTATAACTCACTTTTATTTTATAGGTACTTATGGAAAGAAACAAGAGGAGCTTTCAAGAGGAACAAGAAAATGAATATACACATGAGAATCATGGGAAAAAAACTATAGAGAAGTTCCCATGTGGTGGTTGTGGTTAGGGGGAGGAACGGATCCGAATATCCGGGTTTTGGATATCCATTTAGAATTGTGATATCTCCGAGTATCTGGATACGTAAAAATAATTAAAAATATATTTTTTTAAAATAATACATAAATTATATATTTATACAATTTTATGAATATATATATATATGCATATAATATTATTAAAATTAAAATATAATATTACAAGACTAATTTTAAGTATAAATATTAATAAATCAAATATAATTATTGATAAAAGAAAAATTTAATATATTTTTAAAAACGGATTTGGACCTAAAAATCAAGATATCCATATCTGAATTCAGTTTTGACATATCCAAGATTTTACTATCCGAATTCGGATCTAGGCACTCTGGATATCCTATTTTCTGAGCAGATCCGCAACGGATCTCAGATTGGGTCCGGATCCCGGATATCAGATCGGGTCCGGGTCCGGATCCGGATCTCAGACCTAGTTTTGGTGACCCTCATACTCAACATTGCACTCATCGCGTTCATATATGTGTACTACAACGCAACCATACAACTTAAAGAAGATAGAGTATAAGGAAAACTTTACTAAATAATACTTCACTCTTATTGAGCCATAAGGCATTACACTCAACATATATACTAGTTGTAGAACAGTCTAGATCTTAGCAATTACAATCAATATTACATTTGTATAAAGCTATTACAGCTCACCTAAACATAACAACGAATCAAAACTTTTTGTGATAGGTGTCCTCTGCTTTACTGTACCATCTCCATGTTTTGTTTGTTTGTAGGAGGAGGAAGAAGAACTTTTGACTATTTGAATGTTGGGCTGATAGGCTTCTTGGACTTTAGCAGTGTGGGCTTCATGAGCCTTAGGTATGTTGTCACTTACATTCCCCCTCAAACCTGAGGTGGGGAACAAACCAACTCCAAGTTTGCTACGAAGTTCAGCGAAGGCTCTGCGGGAGAGAGTCTTGGTAAATATATCTCCTAGTTTAAGGGAGGCCGGAATGTGATGTTTTTCAATGAGTCCCAATGCCACATGTTCCCTTATATAGTGATACTCTGCATCAAAGCGTTTGGAGCAATTATGTAAGGCTGGATTGGTGCTCAAGTAAACAGAAAATAGGTTGTCACAGAGTATCATCGTAGATTGAGGTTGTTGAATTCTGAGATCACGAAGTAAAAAGGAATTCCAGGTGATCTTTTGAGCAGTTTCTGCTAACGTTCTATACTCAGCTTTTGTTGATGATCTAGATATCGTGGGTTGCCTCTTTGTTGAACAAGAAAACCAAGTTAGGACCTAACAAGGTACAAAAACCGGTAGCAGATCTTCTTGCCTCCTTACATCCAACCCAGTCACTATCACAGTAAGCTGAGAGTAAGAGTGGTGTGTCTTTTTGATGTGAAGACCCATATGCAGTGTTCCTTTAACATATTGCAGGATTCGTTTGAGTAAACTAAAATCGGAGATAGTGGGCATGTGCATTCTCTGACAGATGAAATTCACTTCATACTGAATATCCGGTTTTGTTATGGTCAGATATTTTAGCTTGCATGCAAGGCTTCTGAAATATGTTGGCTCGGAGAAGGCTTATGTGTTGAACTCATCCATTTTTTGTGGTAGAGTGTAGCCATTGCGTTGCAGTTGGTCATTTCAGCCTGATGTAAGATATCTTGAGAATAAGTTGTTTGATGTAAGAATAGACCACTTGTGTAAGACTGCAACTCAATACCAAGGAAATATCAAGGGGACTCGATATCCTTCATCGAGAAGTTAGTGTTCAGTGAAGGCAATAGATCTGTCACAAGATCACTGTCACTTCCAGTGATTAATATATCATATACATAGAGAAGCAGCACCATTGTTGTCCCTTTGTGATGATAGGTATATGATGTGTTTGTGTTTTCGCTCAACAATGCCATTTTTCTAAGGTGTATACGGGCAAGACATACTGTGTTTTATACCTTCTCTATCAAATATTCGTCATTTTGTGACCAGTGAACTCTCCACCACCATATGTTTGGAACACTTTGATTTTTTTATCGAGTTGTAGTTCTACTTGTTTTTGAAATCCAACGAAGACTGAGAACAAATCTGATCTATTATGCAACGGACATAACCAACATTACCGAGAAAACTCGTCCACAAAGACTACATAGAACTTCAAACCCTGATTTTATGCAACACGAAAGGGTCCCCACAAATCATAGTGAATGAGATCTAAGACAATAAAAACTGAAGGAAAAGACTGAAGCTGATGACTACTTTTCCCCATTTGGCAAGGCTCACAAATGGAGAGAGTGCTGCTCTTATTGATGTTTATGTCCTTTCTTGATTGTAGTTGTTGAAGAACCTTGATGTTTGCATGGCCTAGATGATGATGCCACTCATATTCTGGAAAAGCAACTTGAAGATTTGAGAAATATGCTTGAAACTTTTGGATGTTCAACATGTAAAGTCCATTACTTCTCTGTCCCTTTGACACAACTTTCTGGTTTTGTAGATCAATGCTATAGACATTATTAACATCAAAAAAAAAACACCACAGTGGAAATTCTCAGACAGTTTTGACACAGATAAGAGAGATTTCATTATTGCAGGACAAACCAAAACTTCTTGTAAGGGAATGATACATGAACCCGAAGTGATGGTAGAGGACCCGACATGAGTGATATGTAAGTAGGCACCATCTCCAATCGTAACAACATCATCATCTTCATATGGGTGAGAGGTTTGCAGATCCTGAACTGATGATGTGACATACGCAGAGTCTTCGGAATCTGGATACCATTCCTTTCCAGTGTCATCAACAACATGCATAGACGAGAACACTTGAGCACTTTTCTAGTTATTGTCAAACGTATTGTAGCACTTTAGCTTCGTATGACCCATTCTACCACATATTTGATAAGTAGGGTGTTCTCTTGTGTAAGCAAATGATGTTTGATATTGATTGAACCCACGACCTCTAGATGAGAAGCATCCTTTGCCTCTGGAGTTGAAATGACCACAGCCTCTGTGAATCAGATTGTAAGTCGGTGTGACAGGTTTGTAGTCTTGAGTAAGCTTTGCCTTGTGAACATTGAAGGCCATATGAGTATTAACCGTCGTGTTGACACCACTGTTGACCACCATTTGAGTAGGAGTAGGAGGCGTGATGCTGCCATTGACGAAGCCAATAAGTTTCCGGCTTGATAGGAGAAACTCAAACAGAGTTTTCAAGAGCTAGTAGTTTTCATCATTAAGCTTTAGAGTGATGGAGCTTAGAATGTGGATTCTCTGATATTCGTTTTGAATTGTGATATCCGAAAGTATCCAGATTGGGATCCGGATCCGTACAAATAATTAAAAAAAAATACAGAAATTCTAAAAATGATACATAAATTAAATATTTATAAAAATATTATAAATATATATATATATATGCATATAAAATTATTAAAATTAATATTATAAGACTAATTTTATGTATAAATATTAATAAATCAAATATAATTATTAGTCAAGGAATAATTTAATATATTTTTTAAAAAATGGATCTCGATTCGGATATCTGGACCTAAAAATCAAAATATTTGGATCTAAATCTGATTTTGACGGATCCGATATTTTACTATCTAGATTCGGATCCAAAAACTCTAGATATCCTATTTCTGAGCGGATCCGCAACAGATCTCAGATCAGATCTGGATCCTGGATAATAAGTCCCATACCTAGTTTTGGTGACCCTCGTACTCAACATTGCGCTCATAGCGTTCATATATGTGTACTACAATGCAACCGTGCAGCTTAAAGAAGATAGAGTATAATGGCAACTTTACAGAATAATGCTTCACTTTTTTATTGAGCCATAAGACATTACACTCGACATATACTAGCTGTAGAGGAGTTTAGATCTTACCTATTACAACCAATATTACAGTTTCATAAAACTATTACAGGTCACCTACAGATAACAACAGGTTAGATATGTTTGTGAGAGGTGTCATATGCTTTACTATACCATCTCTATGTTTTGTTGGCTAAGGAAGAAAATCGTTTTATTATTTGAATGTTGGATTGATAGGTTTCTTGCACTTTAGCTATGTGGGCTTCGTGGGCCTTAGATATGTTGTCACTTACACAACTACCTTGGTGGATATTTTGTTAGGTTATGCCATTGCCGTATTCTTCATTCCTCTTCTCATTCTTATCATCGCCACCACTAATCGGATACCTACTAAAGATTACATATAGAGAAACACACAATTAAGGTTTTATGAACTATCCTATCCTTCTGAATAAGGTAATCATCTTTGACAAAAAAAAACTTCGAAATAAATTCCTACATTTCTCTGAAAGAAACAATTAAATAACCTTAAATGATTTTTTTTGTTTTGTCACTATTCTTTTGTAACTCATATTCTATGAGAAAATTACACACACAGACATTTTTTGTCTTTACAATAACAGTAAAAGACACTTTTCACTTGTTACATACATTGTGGGTGTTGAATGTCTAATATACCCTTTTAACACAATTTTTCTCTACTTACTTCTTATTCCAACTTAAATGAATTATTTTTTTCTTTTATTCTTTAATATTTAAACGTAAACTTAGGAGTCCAAAATCCTGTTTCTTTAGCTAACTAATTTTTTCATGAAATACCACAAAACCCTTCTCTATCGTTACTCTTTTTTATGGATATCTCTCTCGTTACTTTTTCTTCTTAAACTGAATTTTGTTTTTCATTATTAATTTAAATTCTAAAATTAAACCAGAAAAAAAAATCATTTTCCAATTATTTTCCTAATTCAAAAACCTTAATTAGGAGATCCTCCTCCACCTAGAGAGAGAAAGAGAATACCTTCGACGAAGAATCTAAATTTCGCGGCGATTCCAACGACTCGAGATGAAACTCGCTTGAGTCGACTTAGTATTGGAGTTTTGTAGACTCGTTATGTCATACGGCGAGAAGTAAAATTTGTTCTCCTCACTGGGCAACCAACTGCGTCACTGAAGATTTTCTGGAAGATGAAGCCAAAAAAGCATTTTCTTATCCCTCTAATTCTAGTTCTTAGCAGTAACAAGCAATGGTATCAGTAGCATTTATCATGGCTTTGATTCAGTCCACAACGTCTTTACCTTTTCATCTGACGGTGGCTTAGGCGGAGAAGCACCGCTGATGATGCTGCACTTGGGTTCAAGCAAGGAAGGAGGTCACATGGTTGGGTTAGGAGGAAGTGGGTTTCATAACAAGATGTTTCCTCTAGGTTTGAGTCTTGAACAAGGGAAAGGACCAGGCTTTCTTAGACCTAAAGGTGGTCATGGAAGTGGGAAACGTTTCTCTGATGATGTTATGAAACATGTAAGCTAACTTCTTAGCTTTTGTTACTCTATAGCCCGTGTGGTTGATCTTGTTTTTGTGCTTCGACTGTCATCCACAGTCCTCCCGTCCATGCCTTTGTCGAATGCATCAACGTACACACATCCCTTTTCCACAACTCGCCCATCCCCAATTTCCATGTCCACATCGCCCTTGTCCACACACCTAAACCAGGAACAACTTCATCAATCTATGTTTTGTTGTATCAAGAACTGTCCTAATTATTTGTTGTTCTTTTTCTTTAAAGGAACTACATCAGTGTGTCTTTTTTTCAATGTTATTGTTCTAAACGGTTAGTTGTTTTACTAGATCATGGTCATCATATATACGAACCAACGTTCACTTTCACATACACCTCATCCATAACTCATTCGTTGAAATAACACTGTCCACAATATATGTTATCATTGAATTTTTGTCCACGTAACTATGTCTACATAACTTTATCCACATAATTTTGTTTGAAATTCTATAAAAGTTAAAAATATCAAAATAAATATACACATATGGATCTCAAAACAAAGAAGAAAAAAAATATGATTTATTATATATATTATATATAAGATTATATATTATATATTATATATTATATATTATGAGATAATATTAAATAAAATCTGTTAAGAACAAAAAAATTTCAACATCTACGAAACAAAAACCATAAATTTATGTCACCATTGTATTTAATTCATGCCGCTAAAAAACAACTCTAACTAGTTTCTATTTTAAGAGGGCAAAAACGTCTATAAAGCATTTGAAAAAGAGAGAAAGTGTCCCTCAAGTAGAATGTGTTTTAGGTTGCAACAGAAGACACAAAAGTGTCTTATAATGTAAGTATCTCATATTCTATTCATCTATGAGTATTTTTTTAAACTTTGTTCATCTATGAGTTACTATTTAATGTATTTCTTTTATAGATATTACATTATCCTTCTGAGTAATGTTGACTGTCAATCTGTCACCGTGTAAGTTCAAAGCATAAAGCATGTTCTATTTTCTTTTGGCACGATAAAAGCATGTTCTATTTAAAATATGTATACTTATATATGCAGTTTTTAATTATATATTTGTGTATAAAATGTTTTAGTACATTGGAATAGTTTGTGCATTTATTTTCTCAATAACCTATAATGCGGAAACAATAAGCTATCCTGCCTGATGCATCGGCATGACTAGGGCCGGGAAAAAAAATCTAAATTCGAAAAACTGAATCGAATTCGATCCGAAAAAATATAACCAAATCCGAATCGAAATTAGTTAAATATCCGAACAGGTTCAAAATTTTGGTATCTAGAGAACTGAAAACAAATACGGTCTGAACCAAAATATTTCAGATATCCAAATATATCTGAATCAGATTTATGTGCTTGTATATATTAGCTATTTTAAATTTAATATCTAAAATATGTTTATTGTCTAAAATATTTTAAAATATATAGAAATAGTCAAAAGTAAATACCTAAAGTAGCTAAATAATACTCAAAACACCAAAAGTATTTAAAACACTACAAGAAAACAGTTTATTAACTACGAAATTTAACGAGGAAAAAGGGACCTCGTAAATTTACGTGTCATTTACGAGGAAATTCCAAAAACTCGTAGAATCCTCGTGAATAAACGAGAAACAAATTTCCTCATAAAATCGACGTTATATAGCGAGTATATTGCGTGGTATAGTGAGTTTCCTCGTAAAAGTCTCGTAAGTCTTACGTGGACTTTACGAGGAAACAATATACCGAGGAAACAACGAGGCCTACTGCTTTTTAGTTGTAAACGTTTTTGTTTTGGGTGTATACCTACCAACTTTCCTCGTAAATTCGAGGTAAAATGTCATCTACCAATTCCAAAATTTTCCTATAAATATGGTGTTTTAGTTTCAAATGAAAGATACCCCAAAAAATTGAAAACGTAAAAGAGAGAAACAATTGAAAGCGTGAAAGGAAGAAAATGTCCGGAGATGGAAATATTTTTGAGTTGCGGAGGTGGATATATACACACAGAGATGGTAACATGAGAGTGACGAAAGAATATCTTGAAGGGCTGAAGACATTTATGCATCAAGCAGATTCTACACCGCTCGCGCAAGAAAGCGGTAAGATGTTTTGTCCTTGTCGGAAATGCAACAATTCAAAATTAAGCACTCGAGAAAATGTTTGGAAGCATTTAGTAAATAGAGGTTTCACGCCACATTACTATATTTGGTTTCAACATGGAGAAGGTTATAGTAATTGTGGGAATGAAACTAGCAGTAGTAATAACAATTTTCAAGTTGAACCTGCGGTTGATCATTTGCTTAATGAAAATAGTTACCATCAGGAGGAACATATTGTAGATTATGATAGGGTTCATGATATGGTAGGTGATGCATTTTTAGCTCATGATGAAGCTCATGAGGAACCTAACATAGATGCAAAAAGTTTTATGAAATGTTAGATGCTGCGAATCAACAAATTTACAATGGTTGTAGAGAAGGTCTCTCTAAATTGTCGTTGGCTGCTAGAATGATGAATATTAAAACCGATCACAATCTACCTGAAAATTGCATGGATGCTTGGGCAGACTTGTTTAAAGAGTATTTGCCGGAAGACAATGTGTCTGCTGATTCTTATTATGAGATTCAGAAATTGGTTTATAGTCTTGGGTTGCCTTCGGAGATGATAGACGTTTGCATCGAAAATTGCATGATTTACTAGGGAGATGATGAGAAGTTAGAAGAATGTCGATTCTGCAAGAAGCCACGATTCAAACCACAAGGACGAGGGCGTAATAGGGTACCTTACCAAAGGATGTGATACCTACCACTTACAAATAGATTGAAAAGATTGTACCAATCTGAGGAGACTGCCGGAGGGATGAGATGGCATGCCGAGCATACTCAGACGGAGGGTGAGATGACTCATCCATCAGATGCAAGAGCTTGGAAACATTTTAACAATGTACATCCAGATTTCGCTAGCAATAGCCAGAATGTGTATCTTGGATTATGCACAGATGGATTTAGTCCATTTGGAATGTCAGGCAGACAATATTCATTGTGGCCAGTCTTTCTTACGCCATACAACCTGCCACCAGAGATGTGCATGCGACGAGAGTTTCTATTCATGACCATATTAATACCTGGTCCGAAGCATCCAAGAACATCTCTCGATGTTTTTCTACAACCACTGATAAAGGAGTTGAAAGATTTGTGGTCAACAGGGGTGAGGACGTATGATTGTTCAACGAAAACTAATTTTACGATGCGAGCGATGCTTCTGTGGACGATAAGTGACTTTCCTGCATATGGGATGTTGTCTGGATGGACTACACATGGGAGATTATCTTGTCCATATTGTAATGGAATGACATATGCGTTTCAGTTGAAGAATGGAAGGAAGACAAGTTGGTTCGATTGTCACCGTCGATTTCTTCCCATTCACCATCCGTATAGAAGAAACAAGACATTGTTCAGGCACAAAAAGGTTGTGAGAGACACTCCTCCTCCATATTTAACTGGAGAACAAATCGAAGCGCAAATCGATTACTACGGTGCTCTAGAAACCGTTCCTCGTGGTGGTAATTGGCATGTTCCCAGTAATATGCTTGATTATTACGGAGTTCAGCACAACTGGCACAAAAAGAGTATATTTTGGGAATTGCCATATTGGAAGGATCTTCTTTTACGTCACAACCTCGATGTGATGCATATAGAGAAGAATTTTTTTGAGAACATCCTGAACACAGTATTGAATGTCCCTGGAAAGAAGAAAGACAACATAAAATCAAGTTTGGACTTACCTGATATTTACTCAAGAAGTGAGTTACATATAAAAAGCAATGGACAAGTTCCAGTTCTGATATTCAGATTGTCATCAGAAAAAAGTCGGTGTTGTTCAACTGGGTTGCATCAGAAGTGAAGTTCCCTGATGGGTATGTTTCAAATCTTTCGAGATGTGTTGAAAAAGGTCAAAAGTTCTCAGGGATGAAGAGTCATGATTGTCATGTCTTTATGCAACGACTACTTCCCTTTGTATTTGCGGAGCTACTGCCAACAAATGTACATGAAGCACTTGCAGGTAATATATATATTTAAACATATGCTTTAATTATATTTCTTTTATATACACAAATAAATAATATGACTAATGTGTTTTAAATTTTGAAATATGCAAGGAATTGGAGCATTTTTCAGGGATCTGAGCACCCGTACTCTTAAAGAGGATGTCGTTGAACAACTTCATGAGAACATTCCCATCTTACTGTGCAACTTGGAGAAAATATTTTCGCCAGCATTTTTTGACGTCATGGAGCATCTAGTCGTCCACCTCCCGTATGAGGCATTGCTTCGAGGACCTGTACATTACGGATGGATGTATCAGTATGAGCGGGCCATGAAATATTTGAAAGGAAAAGCTAAAAACCTCGCAAGAGTTGAAGGTTCTATAGTTGTCGGAAGTTTGACGGAAGAAACATCACACTTCACATCATACTACTTTGCACCGAAAGTACGTACGCGGAAACGAGCTCCAAGAAGATATGATGATGGTGGTGTTGTGCCGACATATTTGGAAAAAGATGTTCCATATATCTTTTGCCAAATTGGGAGATTTGGTGGGAAATTGAAAGAGGTTTGGTGGTCGAGTGATGAAGACCTCCATAGTGCCCACATTTATATTCTTCTCAACTGCGAGCATGCATTGATTCGCTATTTTGAAAGGTAGTTACACATTTATAAGTAAACTTATAATTACAGACACATATGTTTTGTTTGGAATTGATTAATTAACAAAAAAAATGTACAGCCAATTTGTTACTCAAGTCGAAGAAGCAATTCCAGATATATCCACAAGTGAGTTAGACAGAAGGAAAGATCAACACTTTATTAAGTGGTTAAGGAAACATGTATTATAACGTTCTCTTTATTTTTCAATGTTCGTTGTTACTATGATTAATTTCAAAGTTCTTTTTATTTTTGCAGGTTGATTATGACGATCCAGATTACCCCGCATGGTTTCACGAATTAGTTCAAGGTCCAGTTGCAAAGGTCACCACATCACCGATGTATTTCACACGAGGCTATACTTTTCATACATATGAGTATGGTAGACAACGTGCGACAAGTAATTATGGAATATGTGTGAAAGGCGAAACAGATTTCTATGGGATCTTGCAGGAGATTATTGAAGTTGAATTTCCAGGGTTATTGAAGCTGAAATGCGTCCTCTTCAAATGTGACTGGTTCGACCCCGTCGTCAACAGAGGTGTTCGGGTTAACAAATTCGGTGTAGTTGATGTCAACGGTGGACGAAGATACAACAAATTCGAGCCTTACATATTAGCTTCCCAAGCAGACCAAGTTTGCTATGTTCCATATCCTCGGATGACAACCTCGGGGATAAATTGGTTATTTGTTATCAAAGTTACACCACGTGGATGCATAATCGCTGGAGAAGAGCCACCTTTACAAGAAGAACACACCAATGGAGTCGAGGAACCTGATCAACAAGTTGATGCCATCCTTCTCATCGATCCGCATAATCGTGAATACGAAGATTTTCCAGACGATAACACAGACGAAGCTGTTGAAGACGAGTTTAATGAAGATGGTGATGTTTCTAGTGATGACGAAAACGATAATAATGTATCTGAATGATGTTTACTTTGTTTGATTAATGAATGTGTTTACTTTGTTTGATTATGAAAATGATGTTGCGGTTTGGGGTTTCGGTTTGAGGTTTAGGAAGAAGTAGAGATTGATGTTATAAGTTATAGAAGTTGGGGTTTGGGGTTTCAGTTTTTAGGGATTTAGGAACATTTCCTCGTAACTTCCTAGTAAAAAGAAAACACGGACCTGGTTATTTCCACGTAAGAATGTTTCCTCGTAAACTCCACGTAAAACAAAAACGTGGGCCTGGTTATTTCCTCGTAAGATTTCCTCGTAAAATCCTCGTGGATTGGGCCTGGTTATTTCCTCGTAAAGAAAAACACGGGCCTGGTTATTTCCTTGGTAATTTTACGTGGACTTTACGAGAAAAAAAACACGGGCCTGGTTATTTCCTCGTAAATTTGTGTGGGCTTTACTAAGAAATAAACACGGGCCTGGTTATTTCCTCGTAAAGTTACTTGGTAGTTACGAGGAAATATAATTGCCTATATAAACTCGAGCCACCACATTTCTCTCATTCGTAGCAACTTCCTCTCTATCTCCTCTTAAAGTATTCCTCTCTACTTCCTCTCTAGATATTTTAGGTAATTAGTTTAGTTTTAGTTTAGGTGGTTAGTTTAGAGAATTTAGTTTATTAGGTGGTTAGTAATATATTTATGTTTTTAGGTGGTTAGTAATATATATATTTATGTTTTTTTATTAATATGTTGAATTAAATTTTTTTTTTGTAGATGGTTAGAGATAATAAGCTTAAGAAAGCGACGACTCATTACAGAGACATGTTTACCGGGCCTAGTACTCATATAGGCGCATCATCTTCATCTCCCGGTTCGGTTCCGGATATTGTCCCCGAGACTCAGTCTTTTCAGAGAGTCTTGCAGTCGCCTCCTCCTCCTCCTCCTCCTCCTGATGCGGTCGAAGTTCATCCCGACTTGCTCGTGCCGCCGACGGCTCCTTATGCTACGTACACCGTCGAGGACCTTCTTGCTCAGCCAGGCAGGGAAGGTTTACCAGTCCTAGAGACCCCGACCGAAAGGAAGGCGCTTACTGGTACGTTTCATGTTTAAATATATTTTTATTTATAACAACATTCAAATATTTAATAATGTTAATTTGTTTTTGTTCTATTCAGGTTTGGGGCCGATAGTCGTGTCGCTCGGACCGTAACCGAGGTGATCAAAGGTTATTTTCCCGCCGCACATCCGAACTGGAAAACGACGCCGAACCACGTCCGAAAGATGTGGTTCAAAATGTTCGCGGTAAATGAATATTAATTTTATTTTTTAATTATTACGATTTTTAAAATATTTTTAGACTAATGTTAATATTTTTTAATTTGGTTTACAGCAAAAATGGCATTGGTCCATAGGAGTGAACGAGGACGTGAAGGAAGCTTTTATCAAAAAGGCAAAAGAGCGATTGTTGGACACGGTGTCTAACGGGAAGGACGATTATTTGGTCGACGGTTATGAGCACGGGAATCCCGCTGAGCTCACAACGGAGGTGTGGGATAGCCTCATACGTTATTGGAACTTTCCATCCTCGATTAGATTCCCCAACAGTTGCTCCTCTTCCCATCTGACGAGAGACGAGCATGGCAACTTGCCCATGCTTCACTCTTCAGGTCAAACACCACACGCCGGTGTTCGTCTACAGATGATAAATATTTAAATTTATTAAATTTTTGATTATATCTATTTTAATTGATTAATTATTTTTTTAAAAAAAAGTTAGGTTAAAGAGACGGGAGTTCTACCCTCTCTTAAGGAACTTTACGAGAGGACCCATAAGAACAAGGCTGGGAAATTTGTAGATCCTAGATCCGAGCAAATCTACAACGACGTTGTTGCTCGGGTTGTAGAGCGCCAAATCCAGCTGACCCAGTAGTCTGCCGATGGGACACCCGCTATATTATCCACAGCTCAAGTGGATGAGATTTACGAGGAGGTAAAATTGTTTTATTATTATTCATTTAATATCTTTTATTATTATTATTGGCTAACACTAATTTTTATTTTTTTAAAAGGTCGTCCCTAAGAAAAAGGGACGTAGATTGGAGATTGGTTCCGTTAACGATATCCCAAGAGCGACATCGTCTTATGCTCAGCGACGGGAAGATGAGACTTCTCAGCTGCGTGTGGAGTTACACGGGGCACAAGCTCAAATGGGTTCACTCAAGAGTTTCCTGAACGTTCTAGCGGCTGGAAATCCGCAATTGGAGCTAATGTTAGCAGCGCGACGGAGACAATTGGGCATTCCAGACCTAGACCTCCAGAACAAGATGGACAGAAGGAACGACGACTCCCAAAACCCATAGCTCTTGTTTCCTTTTGTTGTAATATAAATTGTATAAAGCTTAAATATTTATAAAATATTTTCGTTCTATTTTATTAATTTAATTTTATTTCAATAAAGTATTTTTTTTTATTTTTTATATTTAATAAAATTATCAATGCAAGGAAAAATAAGTTTCGAAGTTAATTACTCGTTAACTCTACCAGGAATTAACTACGGAATGTACCGTGAGATTTACGTGGAAAGTTTACGTGGTTGTTACGACGAAATCTAACGAGAGATTTACAAGGAGTATGTTACATGGATTTAACGAGGAAAAGTTAGCCAATATTTTACGAGGGAATATTTACATATAATTAGCGAGAAATAGTTAGCGTGTATTGTGCGTGGATATGTTGCGTGGCTTTTACGAGGAAATTTAGGCCCAACTTTACGAGGAAACTTTCCCTCGTAAACTTTACTTGGATTTAGCGAGGAAACTGTCTTTACAACGAACGTGGCACGAGGTTTACCGTTTCGTGGTTATTTCCTCGTAAACCCTCTTTACAAGGAAATAACCACGAAATTGGCCCTCACTAAGTAATTGTTTTCTTGTAGTGAAATATCTATTGATTCTCCATCCAAATATTCAAGTCAAACCAATTTTTATGTTAAGTTTAAGTATTTTGACATACATTACTCAAATTTATATGTAATATATCATTTTATTTCAGTTTTTGTGAAAATAAACGTCTATATGACTTTTAAAATTTTAAAAATAATTTATACGGGTTATCCAAACCCGCAAAGAACCGAATTGAACCCGAACCAAAATTTATAAATATACGAATGGAACTGAAATCTTTAACCTCAAAAACCTGAAACCCGAATAGATCTGAACCGAACTCGAATGGGTACCCAAACGCCTAGCTCTAGTCATGACTCAGTCACTCAGGTTCTCACATTCAATCCAGGACCTCACTAAGACCTCATCTCCTATAAACATCTACTCGTCCTTAAGAGTCACTGAACCAAAAAAAAAAAAATCATTGAACCAAATATTAAGATTCTCTTACAAAGAATCAAATATTTAATTTGATAAGTAAAGAATCAAATATCAAATATTTAAGATTGGACGAAAACTACATGTAAATCAAATTAGCGATCATCTCAAAATTTAGAACTTAAACTATAGCTTTTACGTCTATCATTGCAGCTTATTTAATAATTTGGGACATATGAAAAAAAAAAAATTGAGACATGTGAAACATATAATTTAAGATTTCTTAACCAAAACAAACATTTTTCCTCAGCAAATTCAGAAATATATTTCCTAATATTTTATGTTACAGTCAATGTTAATCAAAGGCCAAATTGGAATGTAATCCTAATTCCGAATCATATTTCCTTTAATGGAAATATCACTAAAGATATAATACCAAATTAATGCAAAACATATCTGTAAGTCCATCAGAATCTCAAATCAAATACAATCCGAGGACGACAACTCTTCTGTCTGTGAGTAAGCTTCTCTATCTGCAATGGTATCTCTTCTATATATGTATATATAAATTCATGTGTGTATTTACATATTTAAAAGAGAAACTCAAGAACAGATAACAGTTACATAAACACATAACATCCCCTTTTATCTTATCTTATGCATACTACTTTTTCTTTTCTTTGAAGACCAATGAGAGACAACATAGAGATGAGATCTGTTTCTGAATCAGACGATGATCTTCACGGAGACGAGGAGATAAGTGTAGTTCCACAAGTGGAACTAACGGTGCCTAAAACCGACGATCCAACTTCGCCAACGGTTACATTCAGGATGTGGGTTTTGGGCATAATCTCTTGTGTCCTCTTGTCATTTCTCAACCAGTTCTTTTGGTACAGAACCAATCCTTTGACCATCTCCTCTGTGTCGGCTCAGATTGCTGTTGTTCCCATTGGTCATCTCATGGCTAGGGTTCTCCCAACAAGGAGATTCTTCGAAGGAACACGGTGGTCTTTCACTATGAATCCTGGTCCGTTTAGTACCAAAGAACATGTTCTTATAACCGTGTTCGCAAACTCAGGCTCTGGAGCTGTTTACGCTAGTCATATTCTTAGTGCTGTTAAGCTTTATTACAAGAGACGGCTTGATTTCTTCCCTGCTTTACTCGTCATGATCACAACTCAGGTAAAATAATAATAATAATAATAATAAAGAGTTTAATGATTTGTGACAAAAGAAAAACACTTAAAAGAGATTTTCTTCTGTTTCTTGACTTGCAAGGTATTGGGATTTGGTTGGGCTGGTTTGTATAGGAAGCATTTAGTTGAACCTGGTGAGATGTGGTGGCCAAGCAACCTCGTTCAAGTCTCTCTCTTCAGGTAACGGTCACGGTAACAATTCCTTGTCAATCACGCTATCTTTTAATGTAATATTTTGACTTTAATCATGTACAGAGCCTTGCATGAGAAGGAGAAGAGATCGAAATGGGGAGTTACTAGAAACCAGTTCTTTGTTATAACACTAATCACCAGCTTCTCCTATTATCTTCTCCCAGGCTATCTATTCACTCTCTTGACCACCGTCTCTTGGTTATGTTGGATTAGCCCTAAATCGATTTTAGTAAACCAACTCGGTTCAGGGTCAGCTGGTCTTGGTATCGGTTCCTTTGGTCTAGACTGGTCAACCATAGCATCTTACCTCGGAAGCCCACTCGCTAGTCCATTCTTTGCAACAGCAAACATAGCGGTCGGATACTTTCTTCTGATGTACGTAATCACACCTCTATGCTACTTTCTAAACTTCTTCAACGCCAAGACCTTCCCAATCTACTCAGGTAAACTCTTTGTATCCAACGGTGAAGAATACAACGTGAGGAGCATCATCAATGGCGAGTTCCGACTAGATCACAAGGCTTACGCGGAGACAGGACCAGTCCACATGAGCACTTTCTTTGCTATTAGTTATGGGCTAGGTTTCGCTACCTTGACTGCTAGTGTTGTCCATGTCTTTCTTTTCAACGGTAAAGATCTTTGGAACCAAACCAGAGGAGCGCTACGTAAGGACAAGAAAATGGATATACATACAAAGATCATGAAAAAGAACTACAAGGAGGTTCCTCTATGGTGGTTTCTATCGATTTTCGCAGTGAATATTGTTGTGATTGTCTTCATGTGTGTTTACTATGAGACACAGATTCAGCTTCCTTGGTGGGGAGCTTTCTTGGCTTGTTTGATAGCTCTGTTCTTCACTCCTCTAATTGGTGTGATCACGGCCACTACTAACCAGGTAATTAGAAGAGAGAATCACATTCATTTAATAACCAGTTATGATGATTAAACCGTTTTTTTTTTTTTGCTTTTGTTGTAGGCTCCAGGTTTGAATATTATCACTGAGTACATCATTGGGTATGCCTATCCAGAGAGACCCGTTGCTAACATATGCTTCAAGACTTATGGGTACATCAGCATGTCTCAGTCTTTGACGTTTCTTGCTGATTTGAAGCTTGGTTCTTACATGAAGATCCCACCAAGAACCATGTTTATGGCACAAGTTAGTCTTAATATTTGTAGCTATTGTGTCTCATTAAAATCTCTCAAGAGCATTACATCTTGATACTTGTGTTGTGTTTCACAGGTTGTGGGAACTTTAGTAGCAGTCTTAGTCTACGCATTGACAGCATGGTGGCTAATGGCTGAGATCCCAAACCTCTGTGACACTTCGCTCCTTCCACCAGAAAGTCAATGGACATGCCCAACGGATAGAGTCTTCTTCGACGCATCAGTAATATGGGGGCTTGTAGGACCAAGAAGAATGTTTGGTGATCTTGGAGAGTATTCAAAGATAAACTGGTTCTTCCTAGGAGGTGCAATAGCTCCAGCACTGGTCTACCTAGCCACTAGAATCTTCCCAAACAAGAAATGGATCTCAAGCATTCACATGCCAGTTTTGATTGGAGCCACGGCTATAATGCCACCTGCAACTGCGGTTAACTTCACGAGCTGGCTAGTAATGGCGTTTGTGTTTGGACACTTTTTGTTTAAGTACAAAAGAGAATGGTGGCAGAGATACAACTATGTTCTGTCTGGAGGGATGGATGCAGGAACTGGGTTTATGTCTGTGCTTTTGTTTCTTGCGTTGCAGCGTAGTGACATTATGCTTGATTGGTGGGGAAACTCGGGTGAAGGTTGTCCGGTTGCTAAATGCCCAACTGCTAAAGGTGTGGTTGTTCATGGTTGTCCTGTTTTCTAGACTAATGGTTTGTGCTTTAAGAGCTGTTAAGTTTAATTTGGTTATGTTTTGTATCTACTGTACTACTTTTTAATACATTTTCCATTACATTGTTAGTAATATGTTTTTTTTTTTCATTTCTGAATTGTTTCTATAAATAAATTGCTTAGATGTGATGATAGATTGAAAAAGAGTTGCTTGTTTTCTTACATGAATCCAAACAAACCAAACAACATTAATGGATCAGTGAACAAACTTACGTGACTTAACTTCATGACTCCACCGAGTCCCCAACCAATTGCATACAAAAAAAAAAGTCTTGAGAAAAAGGCTTTACAAAGTTCTGGAAAAAATAGCTTTCTCTTCGTTGAAAACATCAAGATGCCTCCTCCTTGAGCCTGTACAAGGTGATTTCTTGCTGCTTGAAGTACCGGCGATCCTCTTCGTCAACCAGGACAAGATTCAGATAATACTTAACGCTGAATTTGTTGTTTATGTTCTTATGCGTTGGGGTCAGATCGTATGGTGTCAAGAACAGTCTTACAGGTATCGATTCGCCTGCACAATGAGTCAACACTTACGAAACTAGCAAATGGTCTGAGTGAGTTTGAGAACATGTGATGAAATTATTTAGGCACATACCTCTAACCGGAGCACCATCCATTAACTCAAATTTGGCTAATGTTTCTGTCTCGACGTGAGTATTAGCTCCTGCTCCTGTAGATTCTCGCCGTCTGATCTCAAGATCCATATTCTTTATCTTGATTCTTACCAGAAGAAAGTATACTTTCCCGAGGATAACATCTTTCAGGTGATACCTGCATCCATATCATAGGGCATTAGCTATTTGTTTCTAAGTTTATCCTTATCATTGGAGGTTGAAATAAATGAAAATGAGATTTTTCTTACTTGCTTTTATTGTACTCAAATTCGATATGCAAGCAGTCCTCGATTCCAACTTCCATCTGTACAACGAGTCAGGGTCCAAAGGAATTAAGCATATCTAATGCTAACAGGATTGTGAGAAGAGGTCATGTAACTTGGGAGGTAACAAACGAGAAATGGATTCAGTACCAAAAGCAAGAGAGATGAAGAACCACAAAACTGAGAGAGTTTGAACTCACCTTGATGCTGTTATTAATTGGAGGTAGTGGAGAATAGTTGCGTACCTGTTTCAGATTAATAAGAAGAAAGAAAAAGCTATAAGTTTTATCTTAAAAATACCATATTTCACAAAGGCATAGCAGAGAAATTAAAGAAATATACCACAAAGTCCTGATACTCCACGATGCTTCCAGCATAGCCCCGTGTGACTGTTACTTTGAGAACATACCTGAAAAACAAAAACAAAATGATGTACGTGTAAAATTGTTTCAATATGAGGTCAAATACGAATCTGATATATATAACCTTAGCCGCACATTCACGCCATTGTATGTCTCATATGGCATCTCAACGGTCGAAAATTCAAAAGGGTATGCCTTCTTTTCATATATTTCTCCAGGTACATCAAGTTCACGAACTGATTCGAACAACAAAGATAGTAGGACCGATCAGCTAAGAGTGAGCTACTAATAATTAAGAGACTAGTGAACATAATAACAGATAGAACCCACTCACCCAGAGAAGTGAAGTCATAGAAGTTTCCTCTGTCAAAGTACATTTCTGTCAAAAAAAATATGAATGTGGTCAATACAAACTAAGTTAGAAGCAGATAGCAGAACCGAGATAAGTGACAAAACAATTGCAGACCTATTTGACCAAGAAGCTCAACTTTAACACCATTGTGCTCCACTTTCTTCCCTTGATATGGTTCAATAAAAACCTAAAGAAAAAAATAGATGAACCCTGAATACTAATACTAAACATCCTGATGATGACAAGAAAAACCAAGTTACCTTGCCAGCAATAGTTTCTTGACTCTGGAAAAGTGGGTTCATAACCATTAGTCCATTATCTTTCTTAACCGGAACCTAGCACAAGAGAGATCAAGTAAGAAAATAAGAGAAGCAAAGCAGATAAAACTTACAAGAGAGGGGTGGATGTGTGAACCTGTTTACGAGTTTTGCCATCAGTAAAGGTGATTGAAATGTTACAAGCAGGCTTGAAAGCTCCACGAAGATAATTCTGTGATAATTAATACCAAAAAAAAAGAAAGTGCTAAACTTGAGTTGATTTTACAAAGGCAGCGAGAGAAGGGTCACGAGCACTAACCATGATTCAGAAGATTCGACCCTGATCACAGTAACCTGTTCCAACACACAGAGAACAAAATCAGCAGCATTTACAACCTGAAAGGGCTTAGCTTTTTGAAGCTAGATGGAGGGAAGAGATAAACCCTAATCTCAATTCGTACGAAAGCAATCGACGGAAAGATCAAATCACATGTGATGCTACAATGGTGAGAGCGAGACTTGATCGAGATCAATTAAGATCCACGAAGTTAGATTCGAGGTGAAAGCTGGCGAACTACGTACCTTCTGACAATGGCGAGAGAGAGAGAAGAATGGATCAAACCGACGAAGATTCTGACAGTTGTTTGGGGGTTGAAGACGATCGATAAGACTCACGGAAGAAAACGAACATCTCAAAAAAATAGAAGAAGAAGCTGTATCTCATGTTGGGCCAGAAAGCCCATTTACATTATTACCCAGTAAAGCCCAGATGTGATACAGTACGACCTGATGAACATAATTCTAAAGCAGCCATTTTAAACGCAAAGAACAAGAATACCCTTACCTGAAGTAACATCCAAAGAGTCAACTTTTTCCATGCTCCTATATGTCATAGAAGAATTTCCAAACATGAATATCCAATTTTTCTTTTTTTTTATTTTCAATTTTTTTTAATTCAAAATTTTTTAAAAATTCAAAATTCATTTTTATTTCAAATTTTGGATACTACATTATATTAATATAGTTTTACTTAGATGTACTGAGTTATACTAAGTTGTACTAATGAATTAATTATATTGAATTTTACTAATTATATTGAGTTATACTTGTTATACTGTGTTATACTTGTTATAATGCGTTATACTTGTTATAATGTGTAATATTGGTTATACTGATGTTAGTTATACCAAATTTGACTGAGTAATATCGAGTAGTACTACCAAGTAGTACTGAGTACTTCTACCGAATTATACTAAGTTATACTAAGTTGTAATATGTTGTATTAGTTATACTAAGTTATTATGTTGAATACAGATCTAGAGATGAAATAAATAAAATACACGAAAATTCTTTGAAAAGAAGAACATGAAGAACCCAAATTCAATAAAATTCCCAGAATCTTCTTTAATAATCCCAATTTGGAAAGACCCACAACAAATAAAACAATAGATATTATACAAAATCCTAAATCGAAGAAAACCCAAAATTCTTTGTTAGATTAGGTTGAGGCTCGCCGTTTTGGACAGATCTGAAGAGCGAGCATAAGAAGAAATCACCATTGATGTTGTTTTTATCACCTTGCCCGTAGTTTAATCAAAGATCTAAGCAATATCGATGTTCCTTGTACATCATCTTCTTCGCTAAAATTGATAATGTTCCTTTTATGTCATCTTCTTCACTAAAACTTCGTAGATCTAGAATCATAGATCTATTGAGATCTTTTTTTATGCGGTGAATAAAGAAGGAGAAGAAATTTAAAAAAAAAAGAAAGAAAAAGAAAAATCGGTGCAAGAGAGGAGACAATAACTCAATATGCCTCATGCCCCTTTTAAAAATTTTGTATTCTCCTTTTACTAAAATAAATTTT